>CAEFZY010068777.1:0-16266 GCA_903066815.1 Brachyrhaphis roseni
ATATCCAAAACTAATTTCTTTTTAAGAGCAGACTTTGGATCATGGAGCTGAAGTCCATCTCAGGTTCAGAAGTGGCCTAATACAAAAAATGAGAGATGTGTCTTATATCTACATCTGTCTGCATCTGGTATCTTTTTTTTAAGCTCCAATTCCAGCCACAATCCAAGTAAAATTCCTGAATAGGCTCTCTTCACAGTCCTGCTAAGGCTGTGGTTTGTATTTTGTGCACCACATTTTTTCCTTCCACTTAACTTTCCAGCTAATGCTCGAGTACTTCTTTCGTCATGACCGTGTTTGGCTTACACTCCTCATGGATAGAGTCAGTGAAAGTCTGCTGTGTAAACTGCCAAGACAGCAATATTTCCCATTATTTTATAATTCATAACATTGCCATACCATAACGCATGTATATTACGAAACAACTTTACATAATAGTCAAATTTAGAAAATGAAAAAATAAAATAATCCAATATCTATAAGCTATAATCATTAAAATGACCAGAAATAAACACTGAATATTTTATTATCTTATTTTTATTTTAGAATATACAGTCATATTTAATGAATTAGAATATTATTGAACAGTTCATTTATTTCAGTAACTCAATTCACTGAGTGAAACACATTATATAAATTAATTACACACTTACTGGTGTTTTCAAGCCTTCAATTCTGTAAACTGTAATAATTCTCCACTTACAGCTGATCGAAACTCATCATTTAAGACTAGAATAATTCTTCAGACCAATAAAAAAATCATTTTTATACAGAAATGCAAGCTTATTGAAAAGTAGGTATAATATCTGCTTAGAAGTTATTTTCAAAAGGTACTTTTAATCTGACAAACGAGCCTCATCGAGACGCTTATTCTCACTTTTTGAAAATGATTTTCACTGAATTGCTTTTTCATGACATTCAGATTCCCTGATGTATGTTTTCGAACTAAAGCTGATCTAGTTTGTTGTCAAACTAAAAAAAATAAGCTACTTTTAATTAATCTGCTTTCCAGTTTATTTTATTAAAGAGACAGAAATGAAATATAAAGGATGCTGTAACTGTGAATGTTTCTGTGTGCATGCTCAGGATTTGTTATGTGGGAGGGTGGGGGGTTGGTCCGGTTCAGAGGGGTGGGAGGTGGGGGGCGGGGGAGTAGGGGGTGCTGCATTAAAAAGTCCGAGAACTTGGAGTCTAGTTTGTCATGCTAACTGCAGTAATGCCATTGAATGTGGACACAGGGAGCAGAAGGTTCACAGGACCTTGGCTATTCTCATGCAAACTGCTCTTCTTCGGCTGTCCACCCACCGCACTCCCACCCACCGTCCATGGACGTGTTTACTCATGGAAACGTGCTCAGTGAGATGGCAGAACAGGATGTCCCAGTACTGTAAAAATACAAAGAAAAATATATTTTTTTTTTAAAATAGAAGATATAATGCAGAACACTACTAAGTTGTCTTTTACTCGTGAAAAGTCAAAACATAAGCAGTAAAAAAATCAAGAAATACAAAGAAAAGAAAGAGCTGCACATTAAAAAAAAAGTTTGCATTAACTTATTTTTTTTCACACCCTGAATTGGCACTTACAGGCAAAAAGAGGCAATGATTTGACCTTATTTACTGCCAGGTTGAAATGAATAATTACGCCACTGCACGTTTCAACAAATAAAACAAACATCCAGCAACAGATTTCTATTCCGACACGTGTTCTTAAATCAGCACTTCGCCCTGTTACTCCCTATTGCTGCTTGCTGTGGCCTGCACTTCTCATCTGATTCACCTGATCGAGACTGGAGGACGCCGCAGCTCATTGGGTGTTAAAATCTGTTTAAAATGCCAAGTGGTGAAAATGTCAGGTGCAGCACGAACACACGGCAACCTATACATTTACCGTGTTTAAATGCAAAAAGACCACATGCAAATGAAGACGTTAACCGCCTCCAGCCTTGAAAAAGTGAGAAAAGCTAGCACACATACAGGTGTGCGTGTGCGGGGGTGTGTGCGAGTGCGTAGGTGCCGAGATTAATGTGCAGAGATTTATGCACACTATAGTTTCCAAAGCAAGGATAGAAGGAGTCTCCATTTGTAGGTGTGTGTGACAGAGTGTGTGCCCTCCCTTGTGCACTTGGAGCTAGCGTTTGATTGAGTGAAGGCCAGTGCAGTCTGAACACTCCCTCTAATGGAAGAGAGGAGCCCAGCAGCTCAGTAATGCACTGACCTCAGAGCTTTTACAACACTGCCAACCGATAAGTGGCAATATGCTGGATCTTATAAAATTAACAAGACCGAGAAAGTGGAGGAGAGAGAGGGTCGCCGCGCGAGGGGTCCTACAGCACTTGTAAATATCATCATGTATGCAGAGAAAGACTAGCTTATGGGTTTAGGGTCACAGAAGCACAATTAGGAATTTACTCATCTGTTTTGTGAGGATGTTTTTTAGAGGTGTTTTATAGGGAAACGTTTACAGGCTCCCTTTCTGTTTGATAAAACGCCCTCGGAGGCATTTTAATACCTCTGAATATATGATAAGCTTCCTCTGAGGCTGCTGCATGGGAGGCTGACGCAGAGCAGACCTTCAAAGTGCATGGCAACCAGCCAGCCTGGCTTCTGCAGGGCACCACAAGAAGTCGGAACATCTTCGCATCCGAGTCCATAGGTTTACCGCAGATCAAATAACAGATGTCTTATTTCCTGCAAAAATTATCTTGAAAAATGTAGCTGTAACTTCCTTGAAAGCTATGTGCCAGTGAGCTACTGGAGAGGGGTTTACAGCAGAGTTACAGTGAAAAAATATGTACAGCAGCTGTGCTGTCAGTGGCATGAGTCCTGGGTGAGCGCTCGCCTTTCCAAACCAGTGCACAGCTAAACACATTTCAAAGCAAAATCATTTTAGGAAAAAAAATCTATATTTTATTATGGAATTTATCAAAAACATTAGGAACTAAAATACACCGGTCTGACATACATTTATCTTGAATCTAGATAAATATTAACAGATTCTTATAGACTGCAGTCATTATCTAAATTCCCCATTTTATTGTCAATAACAATAAAACTTCATTTTAAAGCTCCTCTAATCACTGTTGAAAAATCAGGTCAGCATTTATACAGTCCATGTTGTGAATTTTGCACTGATAAAAAGCAGTAAACGAACCATCAATATAAATACAGGTCCATCATAATTAATAACTATTTAATCAAACAATGAACATTTTCCTCTGTACTAGTATATTTGCCAGGTATTCAGTCTTTTATGTAGTAAAATGTGACATTTTGTCGGTATACTGAATTAATTACATTTCTCTTTTAAAGGTGACAACAAATTTGAAGCTTTGAGAGTTATATGTTGCATCAGAGGTCAAGTGCTCTTGAACCCCCAGCCTCTGCCAGACTGGGGGCCCTGAGAAGCAGCTCGTTTACTTACGCCTCAGCTTATCTCTCTGGGTGGTCCCAATGCCAAGAAAGCAGAAAAATGTATTTCTACTATGTTCACAAATAGAATAATAATTTCCATTTATTTATTTATTTATTTATTGAGTAGAGTAATGCATTTCAGCTCTAAAAACACAAGGCCTAAGTAATTAAGGAGTTGAAGTGGTCAGTTGAATGTATCCCAGACTCTTCGACAACTCAGAAAAATGGCAGTTTTATTTATCTTTCTTTGCTCATTTACCATAGTTGCTCCCTCTTTCCATATTGTCCTGGGCAAAAGACAAAAAAAACAACAAAAAAAAACATACCACCATAATCAAAAACTGCCTCAGAGAAGTGTAGATAATAATATTAATAAGTAGCAGTAGTGGCGCTGTGCTTATTAACGACAGCATTCGTGAGGTTTTTGATTTGCACTGCATTATCATTTAAAGTATCACTACAGCTGCATTTTATGTTGTAACCTGTATAAGGTCTGTTCACTTTACTAATAGTATATTTTATTGTTTATTTAATATGTAATTTATTAAGAATAGTAACCATTTATTACAAAAATAATTATTAGAATTAGTGTTATATCCAGAAGAAATTGCAGCAAGATACTAAGTCTCTACACACTCCAGTGTTTGGTGTGAGAAAGATCTCATCTTCTGTGCTTTGAACTGCCAGTAAATATATGCACAAAAATGTTGCTGCAACAGTTACTATCTAAACGTTTAAAGATCAAACACACCTCCAAGAGAGGCTTTATTCATGCGTACCTCCCACAATAACCTCCTCACCTTTCTCACACCCTTCAAACCTGAGCCTGGGTGATGTGTGTGTGGGTGTGTGTGTGTGAGTTTATGTAAAAGATATTTCTTTTTCTGGTGAGCATTTTGTTCTGTGCATCTGTGTGTGTGAGTGCGAGCGGCTATTGTCTGCTCACACTCCAGCGGGGGCTTCAAAGTGAATTATTCATGCAAGATTTGAATACATGCAAATGGTCCTCTCGCCTCCGTTGGCACAGATACAGGTTACCTATGGCAACGGCGCCTTCAAGAAACATCGCTTCAGGCCCCCATCCTCCTCCTGTGCCTCCTCCTCGCTCTCGCAGGCACCCACCATTCGACCACATCATCCAGCCAGTCGCATTGTTTCGATTGTTGCAAAGCCAGGCTGGTAGGTTGGCAGGGGTATCCCATGATTCACGGTCAAGGTCAAGAAGGCAGGGAAGATGGCGAGACTGCGGGGTAAGACTGTATTTCCCCTCCATCCTGAGTTCTGGAGTTCAGGAGAGATGACATTCAAGCACCAGAGAAGGTGTTTCGGTTGATAAAAATCAACAAAGCAGCAGACTGGGCACACACACAGAGAGAGTTCAATGCTCTCTCAGCTCAAGCACACTGAGTGGTGAAAAAGAAAGGAAAAAAGGAAGAAAAATTTAAGGTTTGTATCTGCTAATTGAGTGATAAAATTGGAATTTAACAGCTAAGTTAATGGATAACATTTGATGAAAATATTGGATATATATATATATATATATATATATATATATGTTTTATCTGAACAAGCAGAAAAAAACCTCACATTTTGCTAATGAAATTATTTGTGGTGCAGATTTTGAATACCAAAAAATACAGATCTGCAAAAAAACAAAACAAAAAAAAAATGAAAAAGCTCTGTTTAAATATTGGAACTGGTGTGGTGCTACAAGATCATTGCTAAGAAAAATTACAGTAAGCCGAACATATTTCTTTGTGATTCGCAGTTAAGGTTAAAGCTGCTTTAGTAACACAGACATAGTTGAAATAATGCAGAAAACGTTAAATAAAGTGTGATCAATGAAGTGAGAGAAATAACTGTAAAACTGTTTTCAATGGGCAGACATAAGGTCAAGTTCAGGCCATGTAAATGAGCTCGTTAATGGTTCCGGGTTGCACGAGCTGGTGGAGCTGCTCCATGCCGCCATCTAGTGACAAAGGAGAAACCATGGAGATAGAAAACATTTCCAAATGCTTTTCAAATCTGTACGATTATCAAAAAATATATAGGTTTCCTTATACAAGCTGAGGCCATGTCTTAAGTGTCATAAAATTATAATAATTAGTAAAATAGACCATTGGGCCAAAAGTAAATAAGTACTCTCTCTCTCAAAAAAAAAAAAAGTGTTCTGCTTTTTGAAAGAAATTAAATCTTCAAACCGATTGAAAGTTCTGATGTTTTTTTAAAAAAAGATCTAAAACTTAAATTTCTTCCCCTAATTGACACGTCCCCTTGCTATTTATGTCAACAGTATTATCTTCTTTTATCAAACATCTCCATCTAGTGGACAAAACACGACATTGCTCAATGTTGTGAATAAACAGTTTTATTGCATGGTCATCATACTGTAAACATTTTTGGGCATAAAATCCCTCTGAAATGTGGCAATAAGCATGATTTTCTTCTCCAGACACATAAAAATTATGACTGAAAAAAAGACATGCCATATAATCAAGTGATGGATTTGAGAAAATCTATAAAACAAAGTGAGCAAAAAAAATTTCCAATTTTTTTTTGAAATGCTTAAATTGCAATAATTTTCCATACAGACTAAAGTCTTTCATATTCATACGTTTTTGTTTGCAATAAGTTTGATTAGCAACATCTAAGATACAGATGGAGTTACACGGTGTTGGACGGATGGGTAGGTGAAAATGTAATAGTCACAATCAATTGCTTTCCTTTCAATCGGAAATAAAATCCACACTGGCACCATCACAAAATTTTAAATGTAAACCTGCTAAATCTGTCTTTAGTAACCCTGTATCACCACATGCTTTGCCATAGAAAAAAAAATCTAAAAAAATATTTAAAATATGTTTCTTGTACAAAAAAGGCAAAAGGAAGCCTATGGAAAAAAACTGATTTGTTTTTGATTAAGTAGGATCAACTGAAGGGAAATTCTATGATAAAGTGCGATTTAACTCCTTTGCCATCTATCATTATAGTGGTACCATGTTTCTCAGATATGTTTTAACCATTCCATGATAGTAAAAACTATATTTTTGTGCCTTTATGCAAAGCTAGAGATCCTTTTGCATTAAGCCAAGCTTGTGATAATGCGTATCCTTGCAGAACAGATCTCCTGCCGGCTTATTCTCGTCTCTGACATCCTCTGTAGGAAACAGGAGTGAGCTGTGTGACAGTCCTGCACAGAGCAGAGACTCGTCACAGCCACGAAACGCGCTCGGCTCCTTTTCCTCGTGCAGGTCGCATTTGTACTTTCCCTCCGTTACCGTTCCTCAGCCCCCAGCTGGCTCAGTGGATGGAGTAGCCCATCTGGTGCAGCTTCAGCAACAGGTTGTGCGTAACGTCAAATGTGGTGAAGCTAATCCCCACTGCGATGGGCCCTTTCAGCCAGTTCATGCTCAGGCCTTTGTACAATCCACGCCTGATGCCTTCCTGCTTCACGATCTCGCGCATGGTCCCCAGGATGGTAGTGTAGGAGGAGCCGATCACGCCGGCTGTCTGCATGCGCCGGCGCACCACATCCAGAGGGTACGAAGCCGACTGTCCGATCAGGCCCGCGCAGGCTCCAAATGCCAAGCGCTCGTAAGGGTAAGGATGCGATCGCTTCGTCTTATCTAAGGTAAAACAGATGGTAGAGTTGGAACTGACTGTTATCTACCAATCTTACTTTAATTAATCAAAACCAAACATGCAAAGACAGAGAAATGGTGAGTACCTGCGTGGAGCTTTTTGAGGGTCTCATAAGTAAAAAATGTGATCCCTGCATATGGGATAACACCCAAGATGGTGGGAGTGAAACCTTTATACAGTGTCTTTACACCTTCTTCTTGGGAGATGCGTACAAAGACATGCATGATGTTACTGTACCTGTAAAAGACAAACAGAAATAAATTTGAGAAATAAGTAAGCTTATTGAGTGCAAGGTCACAACAACTGCAAAGACTAGCAAGGTATTTTAATGTAAGGATGACACAAGCATTAATCAAGAGTAAGAAAAAGTCTTTACTGATGCCAGTATAGGATTCTACGTTCAAAGTGATAGACAGTATGATGAGGACAGACCACCCACATCATATTTAACAGAGACAACCCCAACATAGTCCAGTTAGTAAAGAGAGAGTTAGAGGGAACTCCTCTTTTCACCAGACTGAAAGTCAAAGAGTGAAAGCTCAAATTAAAACTCAAATTCTGAATTTGACTTAGTAGTAAACTTTAAACTGAGCTTTTAGCAGAAGTTTTACAAGATTTATGTGGCTCTTTCAACATTTTTCTAAAGATATACAAGACTGAATGAATTACTTACTTTATGTTTAATTAAGCTATTAATTATCTGATCATATCATAAACTCTGGAAGTCTACAAATGGTGATCACTTCAAAGCTACAGGAAAAATCTAACTCCCTTAAAAAAAAAAAAAGACATAAATGAAATGAAGTGTCCCTAGATGGAAGAAATCTGCAGAACACAGAACATATCATTTTATATCCAAAGTCAATAAATGTTGAACATGGATCTAAACCAAATGTCCAAAAAATTGTTTATTAATGACTCAAAAAATATAACTATGTGATAAAAAAACATTATCTGAGAAAGGGTACCATATGATCCTAAACGTCCAGCATTCAGATTAATAATGCAATCATTTTAGTCCCCAACATACCCCTATCAGAAATGGTCTGTATACTGAACAGTGTTAACTGTTTTTTCTTTTTCCAGGAATGACTAACTGGTCATTTTAAAATCGGACAAATTTGTCCTCTGGTTCCCCTGCTAGATGAGCTTAACTCTGGAGGTCCTTACATTTCTTTAGCGGTGACAGCCATCCTGGCTCGGACCATGTCCAAGGGGTAAGTTAGCATGGCGGCGGTCGTACCGGCCAGAGAGCCCGCCAGTAGTCGTGGGAAAGGAGGCAACGCTCTGAAATAAAAAGCAGTTGACTGTAGGCACGCTTAAAAGAACATAAAGTAAAACCCACACAGCTACAACCATGCTAGTATAAGCTAAATGCTAACATCCAGGTTGCTACAGTCATTCTGGCCCAGCTAAAGATGTACATTTTCACAAGGTTTGTGCAGTCATGTGTTTTTCCAAAGACTTAAAACATGAAAATATCACAATAAGAAATACTTTAAGCCTTTACTCACTTGCCCTGGAAGCCATAGTGGCCCCCCAGGAGTTTCTTGTATTGCTCGTGTGAACAAAACTGGATGGCAGCGTAGGGCATGACCCGCACCATGGTGGCAGAGTTCCCCCTCCACAGACTGAGGAATCCATCCTTCATGTACGTGCAGTAGATCACCCTGAAGGCCTCCTGCAGCACACCGTAATGTTCAACGTGTTATCCGCTTAGCATGTCTGACATTTTGGCGTTACATAATAAGGTTTGTAAAGAACCTTTGTTAACATGTGGTCACAAACAGTTTTGCCCAAAAACAACGACGGGACAACGAGTAGTTGAGCTACTTTGAGTGTCTAGATGTGCAAAGTTGTTAAAAATTGGAAATTAAATTGCAGTGAACAGCAGTTTTGACATTTTTATTTGTAAATACTTCTTAAATTTATCCATCCTTTTTGGATGGACTAATTCAGAATTATCCAATATAACCTGGTGTATATTTTTCACATTAAATACCAAAAGAATATATTCAAATTGTGTTTGAATATATTTGTACGAGAGGTACAAATGTTAACTCTGGAGGTTAACATTTGTAACCTCCAGAGTTATAGTAACTATTTTCAGTATAAAAATTTATAATGAAAGAGTGAATGCTTATTTTTCTTCATTAAGTAAAGAGGTGAAGAAAAAGAAGCATTCACTATTTCATTATAAATTTTAAACTGTTACTTGCTTCAAATATAACTTTCTTTAACATTTTAGGAAATATTCTTGAAAAATAAACTTTCAGTGTGTATAAACAGTGACGCAAAAGTTCAGAACTTTTAGTATGTTTTGCACGTGAGCAGCCAATTGCCCTGCTTATCACTGCAGGTACACATAAAGTGGTGAAAATCTGTCTTATCAGTTCCTGTTTTGCAGATAGGAGAGACAAATAAACTCACCTTTGCCGAGAATCTCTTTGAAGACACTGAAAAACAACAAGAGACACAGTGAACCACAGGGTTGAGACACACCGTCTCATGTAGGCTAAACATCTACTAAGAGGATTAGTCAAGAACAGTTGGGGTGTAAACTCTGGTACGGATACAAAACATTAGTTCAGTCTACAGGAAAGCGTAAAATGTCCAAGTGTGGCCTTTTTGTAGGCAAGCACATTTCCTAATCTATATCTGGAAATAAACCTTAGACTTGAGAGTTTGTCTTGCCTTGAAAAATGATCTTGGTGCGGTCCAGAGGTGCAATGACGGTTTTGGCCACAGCTCCAGCAAATGCACCACACAGCAGCGAGTCCAGCGGGGTCAATCTGGGTCTTAGGTCCTGTTTGGAGACATTTTCACACATTTGTGAGCTAGAGAGACAATGTTTTGCAACATAAACATAAAAAGTTACAATATAAATATGAAATAATAAAACAAAAGCTAAGGTATGTCTTATCTATGTTTGTGCTTTATGTGGAATGCTGATTAACGGAAATGCTCCCACATAAGTTTATCAGCTCAGGGTTAGGGCAAAGAAAGAAAAAGCTACAACACGCACATGGATGACGGGACACGGAAACTGAGAATCACATGAGTTAAAACTGCCCCAAGTTTCTTAGAACATGAGCTCTGCCCTGTGTGATCATGGAAGCAGTCCTAAAGTAGGCCAGCTGAACTCAATAAACACTCCCACTGACTGATAGCGGAAGGATTTGGCATGATAAAGACATTTCATAACCAGCAACAGAAAAACTAAACACTTTAAAAGCTTGCATTTGTAACTCATAGTCTTGGAACTATTCCATCATATCACTTATTTTTGATTCAAACAACCAACAGTACCGTGAATTTAGAGCTGGAATTTCTCCTGCTTCATAATCTATTTGATTATTGTTCATTTTACTGCCTAGGCCAGGTGTGGCGCACTCATCTCTAATAAAATAAAAACACAAAGGTGACAAAGCAGAAAAAAAAAGTAGGGTGTAGAGAAGCAGGGACACGTCAACAAAGACAAGTTAAATGTAGAAATGCATTTGTTAAAGATGCACCCGTATGGCTTTTCCTGTCCAAAAAAGATTTATGGTTGTCTTTTAAGTCCAGTTCGTGACTGTGTATTTTTAAGGACAGAGGCCTGCTGAGGATTAGTTGGCATCACCCTTCTATTTACAGCAGCAGTACTGTTCTGATGTTGGATGTTTACAACCAACAAGGAGACACTGACTGTCACAATAACACCACCATAAAGAAGAGTATGGTATGAGAGGCAACACAAAGTGGCTTTTTCCATTCTTAATCGCTTTTAATATGCATTTGTGATTTTTTTTTCTTTTTTTTTGTAAATCAAACTTATCGTTTTTGGTAATGTTTACACTTTATTTGAATATACTGTTGTGACAGTCAACCTTCCTGTTTAACACTTCAGAAGAGGATTAATTCAGATTTGTCCAGCCATCTCTTCTGTAAAAACAGTACATTTTAAATGCCTTTCCACACCGATCTGCAGCAACCTGTCTGGTCACGTTTTAACACTGCTTTCCCTTTACTTATTCTCACTGGCTAAGAGAGAAACACACCCAGCACGCTCACCTTTGCTTGGCTGGACGGTGGGAGGGTCAGCACAGTAGTTTGGGCCACAGGCACGCGGCCCTGGCGGTGCTCGTGCACACGGTGGGCCATTGGTGCCCCCTTCTTAGATTACCAATGCTTGTCACACACCCGAAGTCCTCTTTCTGGACAAAACCCCACAGCTGCAGGTGAAAATGTCACGCATTGGGTTAAAAGACTCCAAACTCCTGTTTTGAGGCAACATCTTCCTTGCTACTCGGAGTTCCTCTGTACCAAAACACAAGTACGTGCACCCCCTCACGCCCATGTTCCCACACGAATAGTCTGCCTTGTAAACACACGGAGTGTCACAGTACAGACGATTAAAAACCAACGTTGGTTTGTCTACATAAAGCCAAATTCATAACGATGTTGCTCAAGTGATTATATGAGCCCTGGTTGTCATTTAAATAAAACCATACAAGACCTTAGTAGGCCCGTGTAAAATAAATGAACTGAGATTCACAACTGTCCAAAAAATGAATGAATAAATAAAATAAACAGACACTCCTCCTTTCTGCAGTGAAATCTGGTTTGGCTATTAATACCCGCATGAACGCTTACCTCGACTGTCCCAGAGCAGTCCGTGTTTACAAATAAATCCCACAATGCTCTGCCGTGCTGCAGTTCGTCCTGCACATCTCCTGTTTGTTGGCAGAAGGCTTGTCACTCGCTCTTTTAAATTGCACAGCACACGCGACGTGATGTGTCCCCACGTCTCCTCGCGTTGTTGACGTCTTTTATCAAGTTGAGTCGAAGGAAAGTGTCAATAAAGCGTGCAGTTTGTTGGTAAGGGGACGTGAGTCAGACAACGTTCACCTCGGAGGCGTTCCCTCTCCCCCTCCTCTCTCCTACTCTGTGCACAGAAAGATTATTCTGGACTCTCGAGCCCCGAGCGAACGAGAACACGGCGTATTTCACTGTTTTGGACTACAGTACCCAAGAGCAAATAGCATCGTATAAGCAAAGCCTCGCGAGATTATGTTCAACATTGGGTTGCCAGGTATATATTACGCAATCATAGCAATCTTTTAATTAACCGTTTGTTTTCGTTTTCCATATTATCTCATTTTGTTTTGAAAATCAGGTAAGCTTTATACAGCTTACCTGATTGTATTCATAAAATATTTTTGCAATAATTTTCTCTTTCTTTTTTCTTTCTTAATACTTCTTGCAATCTTTTCACCATCTTTTGCTCCCATCTAGATACCTACTTGTGTGTATGGGTGTGTGTGTGTGGGGGTGTGTGTGTGTGCGTGTTTCTCTTTCTGGGGTCAAACTTTGGAAAGAGCTAAATGAGAACCTCCATCCATTATCCCAACCCTCTAATCCTTGCAGGGTCAAGGGCAGGCTGGTGCCTAACTCTAACAATCATTGGATGAGAGGCAGGGTACACCCTGGAGAGGTCACCAGTCAGCTGTGCACACACACCGCATACTTAAAAGACAATTTTCAGAGATCAATTAACCTAGCACTCATATTTTTTGGACAGACTAGCTTCAGTACTCGCAGAGTTAATCACCACACAAAACAACTGCCTTTTACCAAGTAAACCTATGGGTAACTTGGCAAGCTCTTTGAATTTTTTGCAAGAATTTTTTACTTGCCTTTAGGATCTGCAGAACACAATCACATAAAGAACATCAAACAGAACTGCACTTTATGCTTAATCCCAATCAATATTGCATGTTAATGCATGCAATAATGAAATCATAAATGACTGCAGGGCTCTATAACTATTTTAGTTGCCATGCATTAATATTTTCCTTGTCAAAAATATATTAGAGCAAGTGTATGGATTTTCACTTTCTGGCACTAAACCTTAAGAATATAACGCTGAAAAAAAATAGGAAAACATAGATTAATTTCATTTGATGTCATTAACATCAGAATAACCTTATGTGCCAAGTTTATGGGTACAAGGAATTTTACTTTGCTTTCCAAAGGTTGCATAGTAATCAGGATACAGTCAGAAACAGCAAACTAAAATATATAACAAAAACACTTGGTAAGTAAGGACTACAGGAGTAAGAAAGGACAAGAGCAATATTTACAAGATACAGCCATCTTGTGTAGTCACACAGAAATACAGTATGTATATTAATACTTACATGCATGCACAAGAGGAAGGCATTCTTGTGCAAATTTATTATTGCAATCCAAAAAACATCTTAATATCACGTTTTATTAATTTAGTACAACCCCCAGTTCAGAATAAATAAAAAAAACACAATTAGGCCTGCTGCGATAACAAATTTTGCTGAGCGATTAATTGTCTCAAAAAGTATTGCGATAAACGATAATATTGTTTGAAGACCTTTTTACACTGATTTAATGGAAATGACGTTATAATGCATGCGATTTCCTGCCAAAGATAGATACACTTTATTTTCAAAAGAACACTTAACACTGGAACTGATAAACAGAATAAACAAAACACCCAAAAACAAAAAGGATTCTCAGTCTCCATTAACAAAAAATGCACTTGAATAAAAACTAAACAACATAAAGCCAAAGTGGAAATAAATACAACCAAAAGAGTGCAGATTATGAAGTCTGTATACTATATTGTTGTCCTTCAGTAATCATTAAATTTAAATAGAGAAGATGGGCACATCAGTTCACACTGCAGGATTTTTTTGCCCCGATGTTCCCCTTAGGACAATCTTAGAACGTTGATTGTTCATTAGTAACAGTAACTAAATGTTACTAACTGTTTAGTTAGTAACAGTAACTAAATGTTACTGTTACTAATGATTGTTTCTTGTGATTTCGTAACCGATCATCCTGTAGTGTGTGGTGAGTTACGGTAGATCGTCGTTGCCGCTCCTATCTAAATCAGGGGTTTTCCCCGACTGGGAGCGTTAACTCAGCCTATTGAATGTGACCGGGTAGCCAATCAGAAAGCGCGGATTCCCCTCCGTGCTTTCTGATTGGAAATTAGGAGGGGAATCCCAAACAGCTGACACTACAACCCGAAGTCCAGCGGTGATATGTGGAAACAACATCAATGTTTATTCGACATTGGAGCGAAATTGCTACCGCAGTTGATAAACCCGGTAACTTTTCAGCTGTTCTTCGTGACATAAATAGGTTATAATGATTTTCATTCAGTCAGGACTGACACTAGCCACATGCATTGCAGGTAGACTGTAGTAAAGCATTGATTAATGCCTGGCTTTAAAATTAGTCAACTGGATTTGTAGCCATTATTTTGTGCCCATTGTTGGACATCACACGAACCGTTAAACCTAGGATTTCTGTCGGCTAATGTGTGGTCTCTCAGGTTTTGAAAACGGGCTGACAATCGGCCGACAGCTCTAAGATCGTGTAGTGTACTCTGGGCATTGCACTAAGGAAATGAGGAAGGGAGGGTGAATGGAGAGCACCGGAGTTGAGCCTTTTTTAATTTTTTCCATCAGAAAACGGCTGGAAGAAACGATAACGCCAATAATTGAAATTAGGTCGATAGTTTTAATTTATCATGTGATTAATTGATTTATCGTTTATCGCGACAGGCCTAAACACAATTTGTTTCTTACAAAAAAAAACCCTCCCCTTTCAAACGGGCTTAGATCATCGTTTCTATTTCTATTGGAACATAAACATTGGATAATATTATTAAAATAGTAGTTGGGCGTATTAAATAAAATAAATATTTTCATAATACAATTGGATTTGACCATTTCCTGCACTATGTTCTTGTTGAAAAGACAAAATAGGACACAACAAAAGTTTTTCTTCACAATTTGGAGCTGAAAAAAGCCACTTCGGTCGTAGTCGTCTCTGTTTAACCCAACCTGGCAACCCGCGGCTCTGGCCGTAGCGCTGAAAAACTTGTTGTTGTCTGGGAAAATGGCGTCAAACGTAGAGGCCCCGGAGCGTTGGTACCTCGCCCTCCTCGGCTTTGCGGAACATTTCCGAACCTCCAGTCCACCCAAAATACGGCTGTGCGTACACTGTCTACAGGCCGTGTTTCAGTTCAAGCCCCCGCAGAGGATCGAAGCTCGGACGCATCTCCAGCTGGGCTCGGTTCTCTACCATCACACCAAGAACAGCGAGCTGGCCCGCAGCCACCTAGAGAAAGCGGTGAGGGGCGTTTGATCTGGGAAAGAGCGGGGATGCTGCAGAGAAGCGGAGGGAGTGTAGGCCGCGGGCAGTGAAAACACCGAACGGCGGAAGTGTTTAAATAGCTATTCATTCAAGAAGGTTACATTAGTATAGAGGTTCTGATACGTGTTCAAATAATTTGAAGGGTGTCGTTGTTTTAACCCGGTTCAGCCACTTTACGCTCACGCGCTGGTTTTTACTAAATAAACTGCTGCTCAAATATTTACGCCCAGAATGTTGGCTGACATATTTTGTCTACTTTTTTGCAGTGGTTTATATCTCAACAACTTCCTCAGTTCGAAGATGTCAAATTTGAAGCTGCCAGTATTCTGTCGGAACTATTTTGCCAACAGGTAAAACATATAAAGACTTACTAAAACGCTATTATGGTAACAGAAATAGGAGCCGAGCCATATTTGTGCTTTTCAAATTCATTCACAAATGATTCTGATATTTGAGGGGGTGTTATTATGACCTGCTAACTGCCCGTATGTAATACATTTTCAGAATTTGGTGGACTCTGCAAAGCCCCTGCTGCGTAAAGCCATCCAGATTTCCCAGCAAACACCATACTGGCACTGCAGACTGCTGTTCCAGTTAGCGGTATGTATTACTTCAGTGGTATTAAAGTTTTCCTACTGAAGATGCACTGATCGCAGATTTTGTGGCCGATTTCTTATCACCAATTTTTCGTTGGTTTGTTTTTTCAAGGATTTGACATGCCAGTGCAGCTGGTAGCCTGAGTCTACTTTGCTTTTTTATTATAAATAGCAAATTGATCAGTCTTAACATAAAAATGTTTATATTACTTACATATGCTCTTAATAAAGTAAGTACTCCAAAAAAAAAAAAAAAATCACATATTTAGTTGTACTTTTCTCAGTTGCCTCATTTCTGGCCCACTGTTGGTACTCATGTTCAACCTCCAACCCAGTAGGCGGCAATAATATACATAGACTAATTAGGCCCGAGCAGCAAAGCGCTGCGAAGGCCTATTGTATCTGTACTGTTTATTATTATTATTATTATTATT
>CAEFZY010068782.1:0-23611 GCA_903066815.1 Brachyrhaphis roseni
CTGCATATGAAGCATCACCTCAGTGCAGCTTGTTGATTGAACTTTTATAGGATGTTTGGTTTGACAAACAATCACCACTACAATTTATTTATTACACATTATTACATTTTACAGCTACTAACACCGCTATTATTAGTTTATGTTGCTTTCTTTACTAACCTTGCGCTGCATTGTTCACATTTCTCCTGTTTTCAAAAGTAAGACTCAGTAGTTAAAGGAGGAAGAGCCATAAAAAAGGTTATTTTCTCTCTACATAAATAAGCCATTCTCACAGCGTCATTGTGATGTCTGCGTTCATTTACCTGTTAACAAAACATTTATACGGGAAAAGAACATTTACTAAAATGATCCTCATGCAGAAAGGTGCAGACATTTAGACCTTAACCTGCATCCAAACGCTGCTGTTTCCTACCTATTCGGTGTAAGATTATCTGGGGAGTCCGGGAGAAATCAAGCAGTCTGCGCTGATCATCCATCTCTTCCTCCGACTGGACGATGATTTCTTTAAACTCTGTCAATGTTTCTTCAGCAGCAGTTAACTGATCGGTGATAAACTCGGTTAAACTGGACTGAAGATATTTTTAGAGAAGCACTCAAACATTTAACAAAACAGACCACGTGCCTCCGCTTTGTCTTCTTCTTCTTCTTCTTCGTTGGTATTTTATGACTGTCGTTCATTCGTGTCATTGCATTACCGCCACCTTGTGGATCCTACGATCATCACATCTCCGTCGTACAGCTCAAGTTCCTGTGTAGCCAGCAACTGGAGACCAGAAGTATCCGAACCGGGACTGGATGCTGGAGAAAAAGATAAATAATGTGAATAAGTGGTATTTTGTCTTTTCCTATTACCTTTTCTTAGCTATTAAATGATAAACAATGTGCGCCCATGTGCTTAAATTATTGCATATCAGTTTGTTTCTTTGTTTACTGTTAAATATTTTCACAAATCATGAAGAAATATAGTCATTAAGACATTTTAGGTCCTATCTGTTTAGTAAATTCATATGAAAATGACCCAACTAACTCTAAGTAACAACTGAAATACAATTACATTTCCTTAAAGAATATGGAAACTTACTTTAAATCATATGTTCTACAATCAGAATAAAAGGTCCCTAAATAACAGTGTCAATTTTATTGTAGAAATAAATTATAAAAGCAAGAGTTGGCGAAAATATTCCTACTTCTGCTCATGTTATTTTTTTATTTCAGACTATAAAAACATACAGATTGCACTCAGAGGAAAACAATGGCTCAGAGGGTTTTACTTACAGCACTAAGAAAACATTAAATGTTGCATTTTGAGAACATTGTAGTGCAATTAATATCTTATTGTATTTATCCTCTAGTAATTTTTGATAGAAGGCTGTCTTTATAATTATTTGTATGTGTC
This sequence comes from Brachyrhaphis roseni, assembly GCA_903066815.1. Classification (NCBI taxonomy): domain Eukaryota; kingdom Metazoa; phylum Chordata; class Actinopteri; order Cyprinodontiformes; family Poeciliidae; genus Brachyrhaphis; species Brachyrhaphis roseni. Next base: position 1,397 of record CAEFZY010068782.1, read on the forward strand.
TCTGAATGTCCAGGTCAGATTTAGTGTCTAATGAGTAGATTCTAGTTTCATAGTCCGAAAATAATTACTTCAGTTTTGTCTCCTCTATTCTACGCATGTGCAGGACAAAAAGAAAAGTTCTTATTGTGAACTCAGGTTCAGTAACAATCTCTACGTATGTTCAATAAACAGAAAGCTGTAAATAAAGTGCAACAGAAAAAAGTATCTGAGCTACTCTAAATGCTACGACAGAGTATTAGTGCCATGCTAAGAAAAAATAAGATTACAAGAACAAACTTATATAATTACCACAATAATCTCATAATGTCATCATATTTAGAGAATAATATTGTATGAGGATAAATACATAATAATAATTGCTCTCATAATAATATGAGAGCAAAGTCACAATATTTCAAGAATAAAATCATATTACATGGATATGTCATGTGAGAATTGTCAAATATGAAAATAAAGTCAATATTTTGAGTTTAAAGTCATAATACTATGAGACTAAAGTTGAAATATTTTGAATTAATTCTTGTATTATTTTGACTTTATTCTCGCACAACCTTATTATCATATTATGACTTCATTGTCATAATGAAGTAACTTTATCCTTGTAATATGACCTTATTCTTGTAATTTCATGACTTTATCCTGGCCATTTTAATTTATTATTCTTTTTTACCATTTTCTTAGTGTGGTCCTATAATGCAGATTATGGCAGTCAAAATGACCTCTGAGGACTTCAGTCAAAGCATTAATAATTGCAGGTTTTGCGAAACTCACATAATCTCACAACACTGACAGAACATAAAAATCTTCAAGTATCTACTGAAAATAGCAGCAAATATGTTCTTGGGATCCTCTACAATGATGGATCAGGCTTCTCTCAGTCTTTTTCTTTCATCTGATGTCAGGTGTAAACCTTCAGACCATCAGAGTAATAATGACTCCGTCATCCTGGCCCTGCCACAGCATCTCTCCTTCAAATGCCACCTTCCCGTGTTTCCGGGCTCTCATCAGAATCCCCACCACCTTATCAGAGATCCGAACGTATCTGTCAAAAAGCTGTCCAAACGTGACGCGGGTCCTTCCGTCTGGATCCGGATCGGCCATAGTCCTGATCACGTAGCACATGTCGTCTATTTCACGGTGGATGTGCTGCTCGGCTCGTTTGGCCCTCTCTGCGGTCTTGGTGCCCTCCTTTGGACGTCCGTAGCCCTCCTCGCCCTTCTGCAGGCGTAGCGACATCGAGTAGTCATAGTCAAAGTATTCGCTGAAGGGGTTCAGCTTCTGGTTGACTGTGTGCTCCACCGCCCAGTTTTGCCAGCGACTCTTTAGATTTCCAACAGCGCTGTGTTTCTTGGAAAGGGCATTGATCTTGTTGGCATCTTCAACTTCCTTTTTGTACCTGGAAGGCACATTGTATTCAATTATGGACAGGCAGAAATATAAAAAGGCACTAAAATATGAACAAATCCTCAACCTTGAGGTTTTCTTTAATATTTAACACTTAAATGGGCTGTTAATGAAAAAGTAAATCACTTAAGATAATGTGAATTACACAAAAGAGGATTAGGACCATTAAAAAATTACTTTTTTCAGATTTCTGCCTTTTGATATCAGAATATTAAAGTCAGAATTTTGACATTAAAGTCTCAGAATCTGGATTCTCAGATTGAGTCAAAAATCAGAAAAAGAATTTTGAAAAATGTCAGATTTTTTAGATTAATGTCAGAATTCTAAGATTAATTCTTAGAATTCTTGAATTTAATTCCGAGATTAAATCCAGAATTCTCAGACTGAAACCAGAATTCTTAGATTATTGTCAGAATTCTGAGATTAGTCAGACTTCCGAAAAAAGTCAGAATCCTTAGATTCATGTCAGTAATCTGAGATTAAAGCCAGAATTCTGAGACTGAAGTCAGATTTCTCAGATTAAATGTCAATAAAGCTCCATTTAGCTCAGATTATAGAGTACCGTAACATCTTTGAAAACCAGAAGTGGAGCCTCCTGCACAATCAACAAGAATTCAGCAAGTCGTTTCTGGGTGGTAAGTGAACAACAAAACACTTGTCTTTTCCAGCAGCCATTGTACTCTGCATATTACTGGTCCTGATATTAAAGAAAAATCTAGATTGGGTATCAGTGACAATGTGCAGGGGAAGATCTATCCAGTCTAATTCTATGCTATGAGCTCTGAGCATCTCTTTATCATTTATTTGACATTATATTTAGAATTCATAATTGCACTTTATGAACTATTTGAAAAAAAGTTTGTTGCCGTTTATTTTTACATTTGACCAAGGTAGACAACCTATATTTTTGCCCGTTTCAGTGTTTTTATTCTTCTTCTTTTTTTTTTTTTACATTTACATTTACTGTTACACTTCTAATTGCACCGACATATTAAAGTTTTGTTGTTTTTGCATGTTTGACCAACATTGTGAAATAACGATGTATTTAGGTCTGCTGAACCGGTGCAGAGTTATCAAATAAATTTGTAATTCAGTAAAATTCAGTACAAGTTTTGTATTCTGTATCGGATCGTCATCGGCTGACACTAAACCTCAGAAATTTGTTTCGGTATCGGAAGTGAAAAAAGGTTTACAGCAGTAAAACCAGGTGTCCAAACACTCTGGAGCTCCATTTTGGTTGCTAGGTGACGGGCTGGGTTCCACTGGGGTTGCTAGGCAACACACAGTACTCAACAATCTGGAGGTTTTTGAAACTGCTCATTTTCCTGACACCTAAAACACCAACTTATTGCCAAAAATGTGATTTTTTTTAAGCCCTTGGACATTTTTTAAACCCAAATGAAAGTACAAAAAAAAAGTGAATTTTCCATAATAAATCCAGTTAAATGAAACACAGTGCCAGTACTCACACTGAGACTTGAGGTCTTTTTATCCTCACTGAGTCTTCGTCAGAGTCGCTTCTCTCCCCAGCCTTTGAAACCATCTCACTGTGACTCTGAACAACTTGCTCATTTGCGCTCTCCTTCTCTCCGCCTGCTTTGTCTGGCCCACAGCTGTGAGCATCTCCTTGCCCTCCTCCTTCCTTTCCGAGTTTCCGCTGATTCGCCACCTGCTTCCAGCTTTTCGTCAGAGAGGACACCATGTTGGAGCACTTCCTGCGGCGCGTCGGGGAGCTCTTCTTCTTCAGCAGGCGGTCAATCTCATCACCCGAAGGAAGAGATTCCCTTTTCAACTTTTCAGCCAGGAAGCCGACACCTGAATGACAGGTAAATTGACAGTGCATACGGGAGAATTAATGTCAAATTTTATGGTTTTAGAATAGACTGAAGAAGTTGAAGAAAGTTAGAATTTGTTCAGACTAAAGTAGTGAGTTAATAATTATTCAGGAGGTGTATTGGATATAATTCACTCAGTTTGCAGGAGAAAGAATTATGTTCCAGAGGTCAAGCTAGTATGGATTCCTGCCCATATTGGAATTGCAGGAATTGATTTGACTGACAATTTAGCTAAAAAATTTATTGTGAAATTTTGCTACTTTTACTTGAGTAAAATTTCTGGACTCTCCACGAACTGAATGACAAACAAACTTGTTTTAACCAAAAATTCACCAGACAGACACACACCTGCAGTTTTTGTTCCAGTTTTATAAGTTTGTTACTGAAAGAAGCTGAAAGGTTTTCTTTAGCCTGAATTCGTTATTTTTTTTTGTTACTTTTATGAATTACTCTCCTTAAAATACTGAACTTTAGATTTTGTTCCATCTGAGAGTGTATTTTTTAAATATGAAATGATTGATAATTGGATCAGTTAGTCAGTACTTGAGTACACCTTTTACCAAACGTTGTTTTTTACTTTTACTTTGACGATTATTTTTTACTTTTACTTGAAGTAATGCTACTTTACTTGAGTAAAATTTTTGGAAACTACCAACTCTGATATTTTCTTATATTAATAATCTAATCAAATCTGGAAGGTGGCGGTAAAGCACCTGAGGTTGTTTGCCAACCACCATTAAAAATAGAAGAAGAAGAAGCCACCTGTGGTTTTCTCCTGGACGCCGCTGGACACGGTCTTCACCACCTGCTTTGTTTTGATGCAAGATGGCTGATGGTTTGAGGCCTGAACGCCGTCATTGCTGGGCGCTCCTTGAGATGGAGATGTTTGAGTCTCTGAAAGTGTTTTTGTAGAGTGAGGCTTTTTAGGGGCCCATCTCTTTTTGGGTTCCTGTGGTTCGTCATGGGGCGACGGCGCCCAGCCGCTGGGCTCGCTGGCTTGTTTCTTCTCGTTTTCCGCCACCCACTGCTGCCAGCCGCTCGTCAGGCTGCACACCATGCTCACAGCGTGCAGCTTCCTAAGGCTCTTGTTGGTTGAAGGTTTCCTTTCAGAGGTTTCACCAGTTGTTTTTTCAGACATTTTTCAAATATAAAAGATTCAATAATTGCAATAAATAAAAAAAATTTTGCCTGAATTTTGGGAGATTTCTCTCCGTGTGTTGCTTTCTAACCTCACACTTGCAGCTGTAGCCTCTAAAATAGACAGAGGAAACCGTAACATGACGGTGGAAAGTATTTCAATCATCCCAGGCTTCCAACGTGGTCATCTTACTCTGACCCCGATGACCCCTACCGGGTCATGTTTCATCACAGACAGCAGAGCTTTTAATCAGCTGTAAGCAGGGCAACAGAGTCCAAATGGTCACTGAATGCTTTTTATTTGAAACATTAAAATATTTAGACAAATTTTGAATCAAAATTAGAATTTGTAACAAAATAGGTGTAAAAAAAAAAAAAAAAAAAGAGCTCAAAAACAATGACATAAGGGCCGGATTTACAGGAGTGTGGAAACTGTTTTGGTGTCCTATACAGTAAAATTTGTTTGCTAATGAAAATTACAATACTTTACTTGGTAAAACTCAAATTATAGTGCATTAACAGGTACAATTATATAAAATTAGGCATGAACTGATAATACAAAGTGATGGTGGTAGGTTTAATACCTCTATCTTCATGTACAAATACTACAACGTCATAATTGAGTACTGTTGTTAAGTACTATTACATCTCACCTGGTATGAGCTTACGACTCTTATATAAAGTATAATGTCTGAAAAACAAGCACGCATTAAAAAAATAAGTCTTTGGGCCTCCCCAAAATGGGGCCCTGGGCTACTGCCACTAAAGTTTGGCCCAACTTCTAACTATTTTTATTAGAAAAGTGTCATGAACCATCACTTACCAAGAAGTGGGAGGCATTCAGAGACTTTATCTGTCTTCAAATTATTTCCTTTTTTAACTAACAAGTCAATCTTAAATGTGTTGTCAGTTTGTTATTACATAAAGACATAACATCTGGTCAGCATCACTGTTTTGACTAAACCAGCTGCTTAAAAGCAAACTTTTGGTTTAGGTTTGCACTTCTGTAACTTTTGTTTCACATTAGTATTTATTTTGAACATAATATAAACAAAAGTTGATTCATCTGTAGTGGTTATGTAACCTGCTTCAGCAGTAAGAATAAAAAGTAGCCGTCCAAGAAATTAGTTGAGTAAAAAAGTATCAGGTGAAAAGCTTATGAATCAAATTATTGATCATTTAATATTTAAAAATTAAACAATAAGACGGTCTAAAATATAAAGTAAAAGTTAAAATTTTGGAATTTTAAGGACCAAAATTACAATAATTCATATATTTCTAAATCAGTGTTTCAATATAAAGCTTCTGAAACTGTAACAGGTTTGAGTCTGCACAACTTTTAACCAATGTTTTGGTTAAAACATGTTTGTTTTCATTCAATAAGGTTTCTCACAATGTGCAGAGTATCCTGAAATTTCACTCAAGTAAAAGTAAAAAGAACAAAATAACTTTTTCTTTCAAAGATTTGCTCAAGTGAATATAACTGAGTAAATGTAATTAGTTACTACACAACTCTGCTCATCAGTTTGAAATACAAGAAGCATTAGTTGGGCATAATTCATTTATTATATAAACAGAAAACTACAGAGACAAACTATAGCAAAAGGAAAGCATCTCAAGTGCCTTGTTTTTCAGAACCAGTAGTTATTCTGGTTTGAGATCTTGTGTTTTATGGTAACTTTGTTATGTAATTGAGTGTTTTAGTTTTCATCCGTGTGTTTACAGAACCAGCTGGTTTATAAATAGCAGCTGGCACATGAATCCAGCAGCAGCAGCAGCTGTTGGGATCTGTCACAGAAACAGAGACAAGCTTCTGTAAGCCAACACTTCCTGATCCAGATCTGTGGCTTAAAGAAAAACTGGCTAATTGAGATCCTATATGTCAAGATAATAAATACCCCTGCACCAAAAAACTAATTAATAATGTGATAAGTTTTGACTTAGGGTTAAAAATACGTCGAAAGCAGCGTACGAAATGCGTTTGATAAAACTATATTTCCGCGTTATCGGAACACACTTACAGTAAGTTACCACAGACACAAAAATGTCCGACAGATTTCCTTGGTACTTTTAGAGTCACATAAAACATTCCTGTTAGAAGCGTCACAGCAATGTCTCTGTCATTTTCAGGTAATCAACACTTCCTTGTTTTAAATTATACAAGACAGATGACATTCTTTAAACTGCAGAAGTTTAGTCAGTATAGCAGTTTTTGCTAAGATAGAATAAATTAAATTACTCACAAAAAATGCATATTTTCAAGAGGTTTTTTTCCCCAACAATTGTGGGAAAAATGTTTTTAAAAAATTATAATAAAACATTATCTACCACTAGGGGTCAGTATAATATTGGTTAAAAGCACCATATTGCTATGGCAGAACTTTGTGTTTCAAATTTATCCCATAAATTAGATCGATAAAAGTTGATTCATTTAAGTGACTCAAAAAGTGAAATGTAATTTCTTTATGCACAAGCAGTTTAATTTTTTATTTTTTTTGTAATTTAATTACATTACCATAATGTATCGTTCAGGAAAAGAAATATTTAAAGCAAAACATTACATATGACCATGGTGACTGCTGCTGATCTGGTAGTTCTCCAGTAGAAAATTACAAGTACATTGATGAAAAGTTGAGTGGAAGGAAAACATGGCAGACAAAATAAGTAAAAGTAGCAGAAATAACCCAAGTTTCCCTTTTTAAATTGAATTACTCAAAGTGTTTGATGATATTCTAATGTATTCAGATTCACCTGTATGGAAGAAAACCAACCAATGAATTTTCACCTGCCCAGCATGAAGTGAAGATGCTTCTTAAAACATTAAATACTTATTCGTGATGAAAGCCAATGGGAATTTAGCGCAGTAACGGCTGCTGATCAACAGTTGTAAACAATAAAAACTTTTTTTTAAAGAATTCAGCAAAACCACACTGATAAATTAAGTGTGCAACAAATCGCGCAAAAGCTTTTGTGAAGTTTATAGTTAAATGAGGCGGATTTTTGAACAAACACCTAAAATCTCAGACCAATAGTGAAGCACGGTGGTGGCTGTGTAACTTTGGGATGTAGATGATAAATGTTCTCCAGAACCATCAAATTAAGGAAAGTAAAAAATAAAAACATATGGTTCTGTAAGGGCCCAGTCAAAGTCCAACCCTAAACATGGTTGAAATCTTGTGGTGGGACTTTAAGTAAACCGCTACAAAGTGACGTGTTGTAAAAAACAGCGAGTTAAAATTTTACAAAATAATTAAAAGTTATTAGTAAAGTTATTGCTTTTGTATGGTGTGGTAAAAATGCGGTCTTGAAATTGGGTCTCTGTCTCTTTAAGAAGCTCCTGCTCTTTCAGGCACTGCACCTTCAGCACATTGTCATATTTCTGTTTTATGGTGTTTAGGTCGTTGTTCAGCACATCGCGTTTAAATATTGCATCAGTTCTGTAACAAATACAACGTCAGGACTCTTACAATTCATCAGTCTCCAAATGATTTTTTGCTATGATTTTTGCGCACAACGATTCAATCCAGCATCACATGAACAATAAAATAAATAGGACTGAACAACTGATTTAATTTTTTTTTTTTTTCAGCTTGAATTAATTTCTCCAGCAAGTTTACATTTTTATCAAAAAAATATTCAAAAATGACAACAGGAAAAGAAACTGTACAGACACACTCTGAGTAACAGGTGAGGTAAGTTTGTGAGGCGAAGCTTGTTTTTGAGTATCAGGACATTTTCTGAAACACGAACACCAAGTAGACACCTGCGAAAAACAAGAGGGAGTGACAGTCATTATTCTGCTCAGACGTCGCCTTTATAAAAACTATTCTGACCTTTTGTTACGTTTCTTGATCAGAAAATGCGGCACAAAATATTATATAACTGAACTTACTGGTTGCATCCCACTCAGATTTGCTCAGGGTTCCCTGTTCACACAGAAAACAGAGTTAGATCAATCATATTGGAGGAGTTGAGAGCTGAAGGCAACTCACCAGTGGCAGTCTAACTCCAGGTCTGCTGCAGTGCTCTTTAGCATGGCAGTACTGGTCCTTGTTGTCAGCAGCCTGCTGACCTCCATCATTACAGGGAAAAGGCTGAAACGCATCAGCAAACAACGGAAACAATAGGAGAAAAAATACAGTTAGGAGAACAAAGTCTTCATTTTTCTTTGAAAAACTGAAAACTGTATTGTTTTAGTTTTTTTTTTTCTTGTCAATGGGTTGAAAACTGTTCCACTTTTATGTCTATATATAGATCTAATTTTCTAGAAATATCTTCATCCCATAGGAGAAAATATATCAACCGTCTTTTATGCAAAACTTTTTTCTTTATTTTAAAACCTAAAGATGGAAACAAATAGCAGTTCTTTAAAACCGACTGGCAAATTTCCAGCATAAAAAACAATTTCTATAAAAAGATACTGTAATACTTCTTAATTACATTTACCTATAAATACAGGTCTTTTAATCCTGGAACCTTATTTGAAAACAGACAAATGGCATCGGATCATCTGATTTAGTTAGACACAAATAATTAGAAACCAAGCAGGTCTCAGTCTGTCCTGGTCATGATGCCTTTTCTGGCATTCAGTGTAGAACCTTTTTGGAGACTGCATGACATTTTATTAACATAAAATCCGACGTTTCTGTTTGTTGCTGTTATTTGACATCTATGCATGAGCAGGAACTGTTTTTGTTTCGATAGATGTCTGAGGAATGTTTCTCATTTTTAAAGCGAACACCAAAGAACCAGTTTAATTTGTAGAAATAAAATGTAGCTTAAAAACACATTCTAGCTTTTTGTCACAATTATGGGAATCATCACAGTTAGCTGAAGGTTTTCCTCTGCCATTTGTGTTATGATTGACAGAAGATCCACAGTTTTACCTCCAGAGCCATCATCTTCATCATGAGGCTGCGGTGACTCTCCTTTTTCACCTTTTCCTCAAAGAACTCTGAGAACCTCTGCTTCAGCACCAGACGCATGTTGTACCGCTTCGCCATGCTGGAACGCAAGTTTGACAGCATTTAGAGAAATCTGAAGCAACTTTTCCATGAGTAATAACTCAGCTCAAAATCGTTTCAGGGCTTTCCGTTAGATACTTGGTACAGTCTCTGCTCAATGGGCTGAGGCGGTAAAACTGAAAATATGACGTCAGAAGACACCTGGTCACTGATTGTCTAGGGGTTGCAATGACTTTATATCTTCTAAAGTTGAGTCAATGTTGACTAGTCGCTGTGATGTCATAGAAACGCAGGAGAAAGTGCATTTCTAGTGTTTCTAACTGCATTCCCACTTGAAATGTGTGCAAAACTTTGTTGAGATTCTGCTACTGTTGAAAGAATCCTGCAATTTGTGCAGACTGCTCTGTCTGGAAAAATCCAATTAGCAGAGATGCACCAACTAGTCAACTTTTAGTCTAGCATATCCTGTGTGTCGACTACAAACACAAAATCTTAACAAGTATTTTTATTCTAGTTTCTAGTGCGAATATCTACGTACACGTGAGATAAGACAAAACTAACTTACAAGTAACTCTTCAGTGAGAAATATGTGTTTTAAGTCAATAATTCCTTAATATAGACGAGAAAGTACTAGTTTATTTCAACTATAATATGGGAAAATGTCATGTTATATGTAAAATTAACTGCCGGTTGCTAGGTGACGGGGTGGGCTTGACCAGAGTTGCTAGGTAACAGCTCAGTGCCAGTTGATTTTGAAATAAGTGAAAACAAATCTGCCAGTGGAACTAGTACTTTTTAAAATCAATATTAAGGACATATTTACTTTAACAAAAAGCTTGTCTATCTTTCTGAAAAGTAACTTTTAAGTTAGCTTTGTCTTATTTCAGGTGTTCAAATATATTTGCACTAGAAACTGGGCATAAAAAGCTGGTAGGATTTTGTGTTTTTGCAGTGTAGTTGACAGAATATGTTACTTTATCTCTACTTTATAACATCTATTTGGAGCTTGAAGGAACTGTCAACACTGAAAGTAACACAAAGAGCCGACATTTCTCTGCTTCACGGCTGATGAGAAACTTCAAAGAGAGCAAGACGGAGCGATTCAAAACGAGAAAATTCTGTGTCGCGTAAAACCACATCCTGTCATGTTGTCATGACAAACACACCCACATATTCAGCTGTAATGGATCAGAGTAGAGTTTAGCTGAGCAAATACTATTGAGAAAAAAGCCTTAAAGGGGAATTTAGAAGATTTAGCAAGAAAAATATATGTTTTTTCCCATGTTAATTTTAATAATAATTAAATCTTACTGTTCAAAAAGAGGAAAGTAGACAAGAAACTCCGGAACGTCGACCACGCCCTCAAGGCTGAAGTGGTACTGACATCCAAACAGTGGATAGGAACCTTTGGACTGGAAGGAAACGTTGAAGACTTCGTTTCCAAACGACAGGGAGTCTGACGCCTCCAGACGTTTACTAGAAATATTTAAAAAAAACAAAACAATTAAGACAAAAACTAGATGTTATATATGTAGTACAGTAGATGGAGGAGTCGTTGCTCTTACACCAGCTCATAGGCGTCTGGCGTGGTTCCTATGAAGAAGCCTCCGGGTTTGAGACGCTCGCAGGCGTTTCTCAGCATCATGTCCGCCTTCTGCTCGCTCTCGAACGAGTAATGATACACAAACTGACAGCTGCAGACGTCGAACATCAGCTCAGGGTCGTCCAGCCTCTCTGACAAAACCTCCTGCACCAGCAGGTCACAAAAAGGGAAAACGGTCTTATTACTGCTTCTATAAACATTTTCAACTAATCACGTCCGCACAGATGAACAGATCTACCTTCGAACAGTCGGAGGCGATAAACTGAGCGCTGAAGATTTTCTCGTTGGAATGACTTTTCCTTTTCATCTCTTCGTACCGAGTCCGGCACTGATCCACGGACACTTCAGCTATATCTGAGAGAAAACAAAACAGAAACAAACTGATAAAAGTGGGAATGAGGACATCCTCAGTGAACAAAGTAACGTTACTTCAGATCCTTCCTCCTAGCAGAAAGTTAAAACATTTTAATCACCACTAAGTCTTTATAACTCTGCTTTTATTTGCATTTTTGACACTCCTTTTAAACAGTGTTGTTTTTTTATGCACATATATTAATGCATTTAGTTCTCTAAATGCTCCTACTGGACTGCATATTATTTTTTATCTGAATATGTTATTTTTAATAATAACTGCACAGTATTATTTTTCTTATATTGTAAAATTCTTGTTGCTTTACAGTGTCTTAATCTTGTTTTTATTTTTATTACCTTTAATTATGCAAGTTATTACTTGAACTTCACACTTGAATGAGTCAGAAATTGCTTAAATTTATATAAGATTGATTTAGAAAACTAACCACATTTTTTACCATAAACCTGCTAGGAAAGGCTTAAATGGCTTAATAAAAAAAATCTACAGAATGTGCCAATGATTTTATCCAATTAAATCGATTGTCAAAATAATGATAGAATAATTGATTAATAAAATAATCGTTAGTTACAGCCCTGCTGTAGTATAAACAGAATTTATTCTAAGGATTTTTACACATGTTCATTTAAAACAAGGTCAAAAGTTGTGGTTTTTGTTTTCAAATGTACAGATTAAATAACTTCCCAAAGGCGAAACCAACGTGGGGAAGATTGTCTTTCCATTTTGGGACAAAAGTCAGAGCAGAGGTCAGAGGTCAGTCTGTGAGCAGTGGTTACCTGCACAGACGATGTGACTGATGCCTCCTCTTCTCCACTTCAACAAGTCTCCTCCTTTTCCACAGCCGAGGTCCAACACCGACACATTCCTGCTCCCTGCTCCTCGTACCTGGTCCAGGATCTCCCCTGTTAGCGGAGAAGAAGGGAAATAAACATCCCAATGTCGGCACCTGTGGTTTCCATGACACCACAGGTTCAGACAGGAATAAATAACTCGAAGCTTAGCTAATGTTAAACTAATGTTTTGTTGAACCACAGAAGTTTGTTTCACTTGTGAAACAGGACAACAGGAAATGCTGACCTCTGGCTATTGATTTATTAATTTTTCGTTTTCATTTACAGCATAATTTCATAGTTTTCAGGTTAGTAATTATGGTTTAAATGGAACTCAGAAAAATCTAAATGGAAAAAGTGAAATTTAGAGCGCCACCGACGTCTGTCTCAACTTTTCAATTAATCATCTCCAGACTGATTATATCCAACTTTATCATACTATTTCCTAATGAAATAGAGGAAGACTATTTCATTAGCCAGACAGTATTGATTATTGATGAGTTACCAATCAGAACACTCTTCAGCCAGTTGTTGAAGTTCCTCATGTAGAAGATCCTGCTTTGACTTCGAACCACCAGTCCGACTTCCTGCAGCGTGTTGTAGTGACTCGCCACCTTTTCACCATGATCGCTCACCTGGACGATCAATAATAGATCAATAACTGCTGTGGGACACTTTAACTACAAGGCATGCAATAGCCACAGAAGATTAGGATTGAAACGATTAATGTGATTAATCGATTACTGAAATAATTGCGAACTTATTAAGTATATAGCTTAATCATTAATTGGATTATACAAACTCAAAAACAGGCGATTTGCTGATGAAAACAAGACTGAAGTACTGAAGCTAAATATTTTAAATTTCAGATAAAAACATATTTGTTTGTAAATACGTTTAAGCCAAAACTCCTCAACTGGCAGTTTTGGCTTCACCAGGTTCAAATTCATTAAAATAATGTTACATTATTGCATTGTATTAGGCAATAAAATGTTTTCTTACTCAAAATGGGGCTATTTGCTGGAGAAAAACAACATATTAAGGATAGAACTTAAGCCAAAACTGTGCAAAAATAACATAATTTTTTTTATTTAAGAAAAATAAAAAGCATCTTTGTCTGTAATTGTTTAACCCAAAACTCTTCAAGTGGCATTTTTGAAATTCACCTGATTCTAATTCACTAAAAGATTGCATTTTATTTTCTTATTTTAAAAATAAATTGAATTGTTTATTTGGACTATTTAATGTATTTTTAATATTGTATAAAAAGGCATAAGTAGTTAAATGTAAAATCTGTAAAATATACAAATATTTTTCATCCCGTTAATCGTCTGAACAATCAATAGAATAATTGGTTACCAAAATAATCATACGTTGCTGCCCTACAGAAGATGGTGACAAGATTAAGTCAGTGAGCCTACCAGCTTCTTAGTGGGTGAAGTTTCCTCCTCAGCCTCCTCTTCCTCATGTCTTCTCTTCATCCCGGACTTCTGATCCAGTTCTCTTCCTCCTCCTACGTCCTCTTCATTCGATCCTCCCTGTTTTTGTTCTGCCTGCTCCATTATTTCTGTCAGGAATGAACACAAGTCAAACTCAAACTATGCTGAGATGCATAAACGCACCAGAATCAGACCACTACATCATTAGCTGGGCTCTGTAGAACCTCCTGGCATGCTGTGTTAACCCTGTCACTATAAGCAATCGCGTGATAAATTAAAATGAGCTCAATAATTTACAATCTGATTATTAATGTTTGTTTTTAATGTTTTGTTGGCTCTAGTGACCTTTATTTGAAAGAAGTTTGACAGGAAACAGGGTAATGAGAGAGGGGGAAGACACGTGGAAAATGTCGGCAGGCCGGGAATTGAACCTGCGACTACCGCCACGAGGACCAAGGCCTCAATATGTGCGTTGTGCTTTTCCCCTGCGCCACCACAGCACCCTGTTTATTAATGTTTTCATTTTATTTACGGTTTCAGTTGTGTGTGTTGTTTAGTCTGTGTTTTATTTGTTGTGGTTGGTTGATGCGTTTCATTTAGGACATTTGAAATATCTTCCACTTCCAGTCCTAAATGTTGCTCATAAGAAAAAAAAATCTGGTTAATAAACAGCAACTGAAAGCAAAACCTCTATTTTACCAAACAAGTACACGCTAAATAACAGCAAAAGATGAAAGAGAAAGTTTGATAAATACATATTTAACAATCAGACATTATTCTCCTATATTTGCTTCAACAAAATCTCTGTTCTACTTGACCATCTTCTTTCAATTAACTTTATTTTGTTAAAAAAAAAAATCTAATGTCTGATTTCAATGACTTCATCTCCAAGTTGCAAACATTTCAAGTTGCACAGTACATTGAAACAGTCATCTTCTAATCAATGTGTGCACAATCACAAAAAAAAAATCATTTTTATTGGGCCATCATATTGGAAATGTCAACCTTTTACTCAATTTCTATTTGAAAAGGAAAAGACTGATTTTGGCAAAAATAAATAAAAATCCCACCATGTATCAAAAACTTTTAAAAAAATATCTTAAACTCAGAAATAAAAAAACATTAGTAACGGGAAGATGATCATGTAAAAAGCCATCAGAATCAGATGAATGTCAGTCATATTTATTTTATTTAGTTCTGATTTATCTCATGATGGTGGACGCTAGGTTCTGTTGCCATGGAGACGGTGAGCGTGACAACGACTGATTTATTGATCCCAGTAAACGAGATTTTTAATCCTAATTAGATTCTGCAGTTACATAAAAATGTAAAAGTTGTGACATAACTGCTGAATATTTTGTAGAAAACTAACCAACCTTTTTCTCACTTTTATATCATCACGATGTCCTTACAACTGATCAAGTATCGATAATGGGCGATAGCAGCAGCAAAAAAGTCGCATAACTTGTCAAATTTGTTACAAACATTTACACTATTGGTAGAAGGAACATTTATAAACAAGTTGAGTCGGTTATTATAAGTAAGTCACCCTACCAGACAGAAATCACCACTTTGACTGAAATTAGCGTCTCACTTCTTAATAGCAGCAGGATGAATACGATAAATAATCACGAAAGAAGCGAGACTGACCGTTATTTTCATTTTATTTTCGGGTTTAGTTGAACTGCCTGGTCTTAGCGTATGGATGTAAACCTGGAGGATAATCCAGCCTGTTCTCAATCACCAACTACTATAATCTGCGAGCATTAGCGACCAGTAGTTAGCATGTTTTGCTAACCAGCTCCGTAAATGTTGGAAAAACAACATTCATGCCGCCGAAGATGAATCTCAAATCGGCGGAACTAACGACTAACACCTGTCTGATGCCAGATAGCAACAGAAACACATGTAAGGTCAAAACTCAGTAGGCATATTTAAGCTAAAAGTTGTAAAGAGACGCACATTTACTCACAGTAATCTGTAGAAACAACACATGCGCAGTGGGCAGCTTCCGGTTTTTGAACCTTTTCTTCTTCTTGGAAAAAAATGATGTGGTGATGCATCATCGCCACCAACTGGCTTGGAGTGTGGACAGAAACTTGGGCTCAAATAAATAAATAAATAAATGAATAGTTGTATTAGTCTAAAAGTTTAATGGTTTAACAAGTTGTCATAATATATCAAACATGTATTTCTAGATATTTCCATTGTACTTTCTTTCGTAAATCTCTCCTGAATTGGGAAATTGTGCATATAACCAGCGCACAAGACGATGTTACCTTCCTGACAAAGGAAAACGAGAATTTGAAGGGGGTCAGAAAGAAGAAGAGATAAGTTAGTATACAATGAGAATATCTTACTGGTACTCTTCAGTGGGGGGGATGTATCCTACTGGTTTGCACAATGTAGGAAATATGAGACAGAGAACAACATTACCCATGGATTTACAGAGTTTTAGATAGATAAGGCTGAAGAGGAAGGGAAGACTTTACGTTTTTGTGCAGAATTGGTCATGATAAGAAACATTTCGATGTGATTCTCATATGATCCAGAGGGTGGCGGTAATGCAACAATGTTGATGCCGACAGTCATAAAACCCCCGAAGAAGAAGAATACAAAGCGGAAGACGGTTGGTTTGTTTTGGCATCTGTGAATAAAATGTCTTCAGTAAAGCTTCAACGAGAGCTTATCAACGATCAGTTAACTCATACTGAAGAAACATTCCCAGAGTTTAAGGAGATTGTCATCAAGTCCGAGGAAGAGATGGATTTTACCCGAACATCCCAGATAGTCTTAAACCGAAAAGGTACGAAACTCCAGCGTTTGGATGAATATATCAACCGATCTGTCTGTTTACGCTCCTGAGTTTTCAGATGTGCTTATATGTTGATTTCTGTCTTAAACGATTTCTTCGATAAAGTTAACAATTCCTATTTTTATCTGTTTTATTGTCCAGACCACCTGCAGCATAACATTAAAAAGAAGGAGCCATGTAAACAGGACAGGAGCTTCACTCCGGACCAGGAGGAGTCAGAACCTCTGCAGGTGAAGCAAGAAGATGAAAAGACAGAATATCAGCAAATAAAGGATGAGCAGGAGGAGCTAGATTATTTGCAGATAAAAGTGGAAGAGGAAGAAATTTACTACAGTCAGGGTGAAGAACAGCTTGCATTAAAACAGGAGGCTGATGCATATTATGAGCAAACATTTCAGACTGAACCAGAACCAAACAGGACTCAAGTCATCTTTCAGGAAGCTGGTGAATCTGAGAACCGAAATCAGGAAAGAAGCAATGATAACAACTTTGGAGCAAAAACAGATGAAGAGAAGAAACATAAGAGAAAAAACAGAGAGTATGGTGGCATTTCAAAGCAAAAAGGTCATGAAAACCTTCCTCAAAGTAGTGACTTGACTAAAAAGACACGCGAGAGGCTTGTCTCAACTAGGAAACGTTTCAGCCGAAAAGATATAGTAAATCGTCACACGTCAGACCACACAGGTGAGAAACCTCTTCTATGTGTGAACTGTGGAAAAGGTTTCAGTTGTAATAGTGACCTAACTGTTCACATGAGAGTTCATACAGGTGAAAAGCCATTTCTGTGCGTCAAGTGTGGAAGAAGTTTCAGTAGAAGAAGTAATCTAACTGTTCACATGAAAGCTCACACAGGTGAAAAGCAATTCCAATGTATTACATGTGGCAAACATTTCATTTCAAAAGGTTCTTTGATTATTCACGTGAGAAGGCACACAGGTGAGAAGCCTTTCCAATGTAAGACCTGTGGAAAACGCTTTGTTGATCAATATTCTGTGAATCTTCACATGAGGAGTCACTCTGTGTTGAAGCCTTATATTTGTGTGAACTGTGGAAAAAGTTTTGCTCAGAAACAGAATTTAACAAGTCACATGATGATTCACACAGGTGAAAAGCCTTTTTCATGCGAGACCTGCGGAAAATGTTTCAGTCAAAAAGGTATTTTAACTCGTCATATGCTGATTCACACAGGCGAGAGGCCTTTTCAGTGTCTGACTTGTGGAAAAGGTTTCAATCAAAAATGTAGCTTAACTGATCACATGACAATTCACACAGGTGAGAAGCCTTTTTCATGCTCAGCTTGTGGAAAAGGTTTCAGTCGGAGGCATGCTTTAACTAAGCACATGAAAAGCCATGTGCTTAAATAAAATCTAGTCTAGTCCAAGTAAGTCATCTAAAACATCCTTGAGTAAAAGGTACTTAGCCAACTTGTAATAACTTTTTAAGAAAACACTCGCTAAATGTGTCACTTAGGAAGGAAAAGTAGTCATAATTTGAAATGTATTTTTCCATGCATGATGTTAAAGTTCACTGTAAAATCATTTGGGTAAAAACCAGAATGAAAGGAGGACTTTCTTATCTATGAACAAGAGACATTTTTTCAACTAAATATGAAAAGTAACTTTTCCGTCAGGAACTCACACAGATTATTAAAGACCTCTAACTTTTCTAGTTTGTGGAAAAGATCAACTGTGATCATTTGATGGTTCATAAACCTCATAGACCAGAAGTTGTAATAGCATGATTGTTGTAAAATTATCTGATTTTGGTGGGACTTGGACATTAGTTTTGTTTTTAAAGTGAGATTGAAACTGATTCTGTCATTTATTTGAAATTTTAATAACCAGTGTGACTACTTATTTAAAAGCTAATTCACTCTTACATTCATTGATTGTTTTTGATTGTACAAATGATCTGTGGTTGTCTTCAATAAATGGGCATGCCTTTCATTTTGGTATTCCAGTTTTTCTCAGTCACTTTGGTGCATTTCTTGAATCATTGTTTACATTTGAAAAACAGGACGTGCATTTCTCAAAACAATGTGTACAAACAGTTACGATTGCCAGCAATAGCCAATTTATTTCTCAAAATCCTTAGTTTATCTCTCAAAAGTAAATATTTGTGTCAGTGAATATATCTGTGCCTCAGAATGTCGAGTCATTGTTTTGTTGAATACGGATAAGAGTCAAATTGACCCTCTGGAGGGATGTTCTACTGTAAACTATGGTATGGAGGGCCAATAGCAAGAGACTGGACAAGATTCACATTTATGATTTTTCTGTAAAGTGTTCCCAGACCACATCGTTGTGATACAGAAAGCAGAACACAAAGAAAAATAGAAGAAATAGGAACATAAGGCAGAATTACAAGCCGAGATAAATTACATTTTTGTTTAGTCTCCTACCTCCTATGCTTAACATTTAACTGTTCATGACATGAAAACTGGTTAATTTAATGCTTCACACGTTTGCCTTGTTGAAGAAAGTCAGGATTCACCTGGGAGCAAATTAATAGTTCAGGACAGAAAATAAGTCTTATTGAAGTGTACAAAAATATACTTGGCACATGACATTTTGCATGCTAACATTTATAAGATAAAGTTACACCTAAACGTCGTAAAGGTCAAGACAAAGACCCATACAATACATTTTGATCAAAATAAAGAAAAAGACAATCATTCACTCTAAACTTTGACAAGTTGACTTTTCTTTTTTAAAAAAATCATGGAAACCAATTGCAATTTAAGTTTAACTGCTATTCCTATGTTTTGTTTACTTAACATATACTTGTTCAGTGTACTTAAGACCTTGTTGTATGAACTTAATTGTGTCAAGTTACTTAGTTAAGTGAAGTTGTTTCAACTTAGAAATAGCAAGTAAATTATCCTCTTCTTAACTCAAATACATCAAGTTAGTCCAACTTACATGAACAGTGCAGTTTACTTAGCAGAATCTATGAAACCAATTGCCTTAAATAAATTAAGTAACCACAACAAAAGATTTTAAGTTCACAAGATTCAATGTTTTATTTTAACAAAATGATAATGATATACTTAGCATAACATAACAGTCAATAACCCAAGAGGAACCTGGATGAAGTCTGCCATGGCATCTGAATCCTGTGGATAATAAGAAAAGTACAAATTAAAAAAAGAATAAGGTGAAGTTTTGATTTTTTATTTATTTTTTTTACAACCTCTGACAAACGGAGTAGCAATACATACAAGAGACATTATAGAACTCATTCATTGTTCTTGAGAAAAACTGAGAGATATCGCAGGACAGCAGTCCTCACGGCAACAACAGCTTTGGTCTACAAGTAGGAAAAAAACAATAAAAGTAAGCACAAGCATATTCTGAAGAAACTAAATCACATTTTTTCACAATAATTGTTCATCCTTATTAGTTGTCGGAGTAAGACTGATTAGAATGTTGATGGTTGTACAGTTACAGGAGCAACTGCAATTTTCCAACCTGGTATCAGCTCATTATTAATGCCACAGACTGTTGTTCAATCATTCATTATTTCAACAACTAACTGTGTTTTTTCCAGTCTAAATCACCCAAATACCATCAATACAAATTCCCCACCTCCAAACAATATGACTCAATGTCCCTTTAACACAGAATCAAACTGGCTGGTTATTTCAAATGATAGGATGTGAAGAGGAGTCATGTGCATGTGTGTGCGTCCAACTGAACAAGATATAAATTTAAAACTTCTAAAACAAAATCATTCGGAATGCTCATTAACCTGGACAAGAATCTTGGGAACTGTGTTGTCAACGACTCCTTTCAGACTTGAATGCAGTACAGGAGATCCAACTTTCCAGTCCACTGGTGAACTCTGCAAAACCAGTAGCAATCAAACCCAGCTCCAGAGGAATTTTGCTGATTTTGGGGTGGCACAGTAAATGGACATTTCACTTAATATAAATATATGAACAACTTTCAAATAAAATACCCATTTTGTTCATTAATATAAAAAAAACCTAATGATGTAAATACTGACATGTAGAAAATGTTGAGCAATTATGCTCATATTTGCATAAACATTTGCTCATATGTTGCAGAAGAATCTGTTTCCAATCACAGAAGACTATTTCTTGATGCAAAGTCAATCTACTCAAATATAAGTATCAATAGTTCATAATTTATTAAGACTATTACTACTATTAGTAAAAGTACAGTAGTACGGACACAGATAAAAAGCAAAGCTATTGGTTACACATTGGTAAATGAAACCTATAGTTCGAAGAATAAAAAAATGAGTAGCCTGTTCTTAATTAGCTTAAGGTGATATATTGTCGATAGTAGCTAACATTGTTTGCCCAGCAGCATTACTCTACTTCCTCGGTTTGTTTAGAAAAAAGCAATTGTGCAAAGATTTTTGCCTTTCACTGGTTTTGTGCCATGATTCTAACACACCAGTGTCCACCTCTGCACCTCAACACGTCTCCGTGACGAACGTAACACGTTCATTAACGCTAATGTTGCATTTAAAGGCAACTGATTAATTAAACCGTTGTAACGGCTGAAAAAGTGCGGTGGACAGACGGCACTTATATGGGAAGTACAGGAGTCCTTTCCGTATCAAATAAAAATAGAAATAATAGTTCACCACTCGCAGGTAAAAAAATATACACATAAAAACACTAAATACAATAAACAACTTCGAGGCCAGGGCGGGCAAGGCTAACTCTGTGTTGCCAGGTAACAATGTCTAGCGCTCAACAAAATGCTCCATTCTCCGAGGAACTACATATGCAGAGCATTATAGGCCAGCAAAGTGATTAAAAAAACACCAAAATAAACAAAGAACGGCTCTCACTGACTGAGGCTTGAGCCCTTCCGTTAACGGCATAGAGCCGTTAAAAAAAAATCAGATTGTTCTTGAACGCGACATTACACTTCGCATGGCCGACTACATGAATGGTTGCAGGCTGGGTTTATGCTTACAAACATGCTACTGTTCAACTATATAAAAAAAAACTTAGTCAACAAATGAAAAAAAATACTTTTAATATTCATTGTAAAATAATTTTCATACATTGATTGTGCTTGATTTTATAAAGTATGGTTGATTATTATAGTCTTCAATAATTTAGTGTTTCTTTTGTTTTAGTTGTATTTTTCTCTTTTCTGCTCCAGCTGTCAATATTACTATGAAAAGATTTTACGTTCTTCAAAGAGAACTGGCATTGTATGAGAAATGTTTAGATGTGATGATCGTAGGATCCACAAGGTGGCAGTAAAGCAATGAACGACAGTCATAAAATACCAACGAAGAAGTAGACAAAGAGGAGGCCGTGGTCTGTTTTGTTGAATGTTTCTCTAAAAAATATCTTCTGTCCAGCTTAAACGAGTTTATCACCGATCAGTTAACTGCTGCTAAAGAAACATTGACAGAGTTTAAAGAAATCATCGTCCAGTCGGAGGAAGAGATGGATGATCAGCGCAGACTGCTTGATTTCTCCCGGACTCCCCAGATAATCTTACACCGAATAGGTAGGAAACAGCAGCGTTTGGATGCAGGTTAAGGTCTAAATGTCTGCACCTTTCTGCATGAGGATCATTTTAGTAAATGTTCTTTTCCCGTATAAATGTTTTGTTAACAGGTAAATGAACGCAGACATCACAATGAGAATGGCTTATTTATGTAGAGAGAAAATAACCTTTTTTATGGCTCTTCCTCCTTTAACTACTGAGTCTTACTTTTGAAAACAGGAGAAATGTGAACAATGCAGCGCAAGGTTAGTAAAGAAAGCAGCATAAACTAATAATAGCGGTGTTAGTAGCTGTAAAATGTAATAATTTGTAAT
>CAEFZY010068788.1:0-19981 GCA_903066815.1 Brachyrhaphis roseni
GATGTGTATTCTAAAATACGGCCAAAATGTGGATTTGTGAAAATCTTTCATCAATTCAAACTGCTGTGTCCAATTGTATATTTTAAGTGTTGGTATTGTTTTGGTATTTTTTAATCATTCCACTATGGAAAAAATCTTGCTCAAATAGATAATGAGCCCAAAACTGACATAAGGTTTATTCTCATGGTGAGTGAATGCAAAGTTCTCACTGTGAGTGTTCTCATTGGTTCAAACTGAGGTTAGCTTAGAAAAATTAACCTTTTCTTACATATGTACTGTATAGGTCACTGTACTTTGATATCTTCAAGCAATAACTTCATTTTTAGTAAGCATACAAACTTACTGAGTGACACACACTATAAATAATCTTTGGGGGGAATAAAAATACATTTGCTCATAAAAGACAGATGTTGCCATTGAAAAGAAGACTGGCCTTGGCTACCAGTCTCCCATGAGAGAGAAAAATAACATTTTCATGGTAAAATGAAGCTACACTTCGGATCGTCTGGCTGCTGCAACAGTAGCTGTCAGTGCTGAAAAGTAGGCACAAGTCAGTCCCTTAAAGTCTTTCAACTGTGTAAGGCCAGAACCACATCCTTTAACTCGGGGGTGATGAAAAGGCCAAGTCCTTCTGGAAATACCAGAACTACGGTATTTAAAGTCAACTTTTTCCTTTTAAAGGCTGATGTAAGCCAGTATATGGAGCTACGCACAGACAATAAACTGTGTCTTCTGTGCTTTAATAAACTTAACATAACACAATGGTTTTGGTTTTAGAGTACAATTGACTAGTTGTACTAGTTCTTGAGCCGGAAAATAAAAACAAACAAAATAAATTAGTCAAATAAATTGTGAAAACCAAATTGTCAAAACATGCCATCATGTTTTCACAGCTTCCAATTTGAATTATTGTTGCCTCTTTTTTCTGAAGAAATCACTTGTTATTTAAGGATTTTGTCATTTTCTTTCATTCTTAAGAACTATATATCCAATCAATATAAATATTTTGGTGAAAACATCACCGGAGCTATAAGTTTCACACTGTCACCTTGTCAAAAAAGTCTTGAAGAAAATGGAAACATCTGGCCACGCCCTGAAAAGCAGATCATAGGTCAAGAATTTGAGCAAGGATTCATCCTGTTTAAGAAAAGATGTGTCATGCCCTTCAGGGCAGAGATTTTTTAGCAGTAATGTTTTGTCAAAAACAAAGTGAATCTCCTCAGGGTGCTGCTGCATGATGAATGGAGAAACTGAAGTTTCAACAGTCAGCTCAAGATGTGAAAGTTATTTATGAACAGCATGAAGGAAAACAGTTCAAGGGTGACACAAATACTAACCAAACAATATACATTTCCTACTTGATAAGGTTTACTTAAAGCTTTCTTTGTTCATCCTCCTTCACTTCAATACCCTAAAATAAACCCAACTGTGTTCAGAAGTTACCTAATATGTAAGTAGAATTTGTATGTAATTTAATTTCAGGATATATACCCATCTGGTGTGTGAAGGTCTGAACAAACAGCATCATGGAGACCAAGAAACACAGCTACCAGATTAGAGAAAAAGATGTGGGCAAGTTTAAAGCGGCATTAGATTATAAAACAATATCTCAAGCTTTGATCATCTCACAGAGCTTTTCCCCTCTTCTTTGCAGTTTGCTGCAAACTATGTAAGAGGACACAGCAAACGTGGAAGAAAGTCCAAAACAGAACACGAAAAAACATTGTGCATGCTTTATGTTTGCTTGTTTCAACACAATCTTCCATAGTTTAGTAAAAGGCCCAGTCAAAGTTTAGGCATCTAATTGAGAATCTGTGGGACTAGTTTAAAATCTACTGCTTCTGCTTTCTGCCTGAATGAGGTTAAGTTCATCTGACATACTCTGTCATGGCACTCTGCTCTATGACCCTGAATGAGATTAAGCAAAAACTACAGATCCAGGAATGATTCAAAGACAAGATGTATTGTAGTCAAATGGATCTTTTCTGTTATGTTAAAATTATAGCAATATTTCAACACAGCAGAAATAGCAGCATTCAGAACCATGTTTGACATTTAAGAAATAGAAAGACCTAAATTGGATCTTTAAGGACCTTCTGAAACTGGTCAACAGGGCTCTATCAGATGTTTGTTTCTTCTTAGTGAAACCCAAACCGGTTTGTGTCAAGTATCATTATATATAGACAGACTATGATCCTGAAGGTTAACAGGATAATGAGGCATCCCACTGACTTCCTGTCAGCACAGGTCAGCTGATCAGGAGGACAGCTGAGAACACTTTCAGAGTCAATCTTATTTCAGGAGATTTTAAATATTTCGTGGCATACCTTTGCTACCTTGTGACATTTTTAAGTTTGTTCATACCTTTTCATCCTTTACAAAGGCATCTATACATCACACCACATCATGTCGGTGAACAGCTTTGCTTCCCTTAAGATGTTCAGACAGATCTGCAGCTGCAGCTCCTAAGAAGTGCAGGGTCACTAAACCTGTTGATCCCCATAAGCCCTCAGGAAAGTTACCATGTCAGAGCACAAAGAATTCAATCGGCAAATGGAGGTTGGTGCACAGAGCTCCTCTTACTCTCTCAGTTGCGCTGCAGGCACCACGGTTTTTAGTGCAAACACTCAGAAACACAGAAATGTAGCCTGATTCAAAATCTCTAAAGTTCCAATTACTGCTGCTTCAAAACTATTGCTATGATAAAGAAATACAGGTTTTTCAGATGTCTCCAACCATGTTTTAGTGTAATATTATCTGTTGAGTTCTACGACAGACTGGCGACCTGTCCAGGGTGTACCCCGCCTCTCGCCTAGAACGTCAGCTGGAGATAGGCACCAGCACCCCTCCTGACCCCACTAGGGACAAGGTTGTTAGAAAATGGATGGATGGATTATCTGTTGATATCTGGATGGCTGGGTCAAGTCTGGTAAAGTCTAATACTATTCCCTCAGTGTAATATGCTTGCATAAGTCACCGCTTAGACAAACAGAATGAGCAGCAGAAACAGCAAACAGGTCAGAGAGCCCAAATAAATGTTTGCATGTGGTTCAGAGCCAGAGATTGTGAGCCACAGAACCAAGCTACATTACCTTCGTATGCATACTACACCATTCAGTGGTCATTATAAGCTGTTTTGAACAAGATTGCAGGACTTTACTTATGAAATATTGGCTACTGTTTTTTTGTAAAGCTCTCCTTGATGACAGAACCAAAACTTTAATATCTTGCAGTTAAGCAAACTGAACTGAACCACAGAGTTATAAGAGTGAAAGGGAAATAGAAACGGCAAAGCTACTGCACTTTTCACAGCATAAAAGAAAGGTCTACCTTTGTTCCACAAGTCCATGAATTTGTCTTCCCCTCACCTGTAAAGCAATCATTTATGTATCTTATCAAATATAAATCAAGAATGAGTAGAATAGAGAAGGAACTTCCATCCTTCGTCCATACCTACTTTTCCATGAATGGTCATATGGCAACTGGTGCCTATCTCTATCGATCAAGATGTATGAATTTATCCACAAGTATTCCAGTTGACACGAAAGGTTAGATTTTCCTCATGAACAATGAAGCATTCACTTCTTTTTGATAAAAAAGAACTTTATTCCCATAGGCCAAACCTTTTGAAAAATTATCATGACAAAGATAACAGAAATTTCCCTACAGACCTAATAAAGCTTAATAATTAATAAAAATTTTACTATTTTGTTAATAAAATTATTAATAAAATAAATAAAATTTAATTAGAATTTAAGTAAAAAATATTTTGCAAAAATTGGTGCCATCAACAATTTTGAACAAAATCATTATGTCTTATTTACTTTATTTAAAAAAAAAAAAATACTTTTAAGCAGTGCTTGGGTTTTCTTGAATTGGTCAGGGTATCTTCAGACTTATAGTAACTTTAATGTGAATTAATGTCAAAAAGGCCCAAATCACTTTTCAAAATAAAGAGTATAAGAAAACTTGACACTCAAATAATATAGATGTTGGTTACTTTTTCAAGCCAGGAAATTGGTTAAAAAAAAAAAAAATAGAGCTTCTAAGCAGACTTTTAACATAACAATAATTAAAAGCAACAAGCAAAATACACTTTCATGGTGTAGAAAGATGGGATAACTTTTGTAACTCATTCTGAACATAAAAAGTTCTGCAGAATGACCTTCACATCAATATTGCAGCAATTACCTATTAATAATGTTACTTAATCTTGTGTCTTTGCTGATTCACTCACCTCAGGGTGCTGGACTCTTGAAACTGAAGACTCAGTGATGGCATGACTTGCTTTTGCTTAATCCAGATGACCATCATGATGTTGCGAGGTCATCCGGTCCTAAATATAAAGCAAAATAAGATGATGATAACACAGCAAAAGTAATGTGCTCTTTCATGGATAAGCAGAAAACTCTGAATTCTACACCTTTTATCCCAGGACACATGACCAACACAAAATGGGAGTGCATCAAAAATAACACACACTTCAAGTTTAGTACTAAGTAACGTGCTTTTAACCCTCCTGTGGTTTTGGTGCAACGCTCAGGAGGAGTGCAGCAGATGTCACGGTTGAACAGCAGGGAACTTGTGTGACATCTAATGTAGGCAACTACAACAATAAGTGCAAAATCAACTTTCTTCCATGGATCCAGTACCTAGAATAAAGCCCCAGAAAGCCTGCAGGTTGAACATCTATGTTGAATAAAATATCCTTTGAATACTGACAACAAAGTCAATAGAGATATAATGAAAATACTAGACATTAGCATTCCATTTTGAACAAACATTTGTCACAGACTCTCTCTGGTGGAGCACAGGACTGTGGTGGTGAACTCCCATAGCTAGCAGTATTGCAGCCTGACCTAAAAAATGACAAGCAGGTCATTTAGCTCAGTACTCTATGCTCCTTTCAGACAAGCAGTAGCTTTGTCTCTTAATTAGTGACAAGGAAGGAGAGAGTGTGTGGACGTGTTTCTTAAAGCAGATCCTGTGTTGGTCTTTTGACGTGGTCCATGTCCTCTGTGAAGAGAGACTTTGTTGCCCTCAGACAGACCCTTGGCCTATAACACACACTTTTACAAAAGTACATGTGTCCATGACTTTCAAGCAACAAAACAGCAGGCTTTCCTTGAGAGTTTTGCTTTAGACAGCAATCATCATGAGCCTGATAATACAGTGGCCTACTGTGAACACAGAGAATGCCAAAATACACAGGACAAGGTTAGACTATTATATGGTGTCTAGCAAAAGTGGTAATACCCAATAAACTTTTCCAGGTTTATCACACCAAAAACTTATAGTTTATTGAGGGTTAATTCTGTAAAAGACCAACACAAAGTAGTTCATAATTGTTAAATTAGAATTTTATAGGAAGTTTAATTTTGACAATGTGCTAAATACACAATATGTATTTTTTATACATATTGTGTCCTGGCATGGGTGGGGGGAAGTTTGCTATTGGAGTCGTGACAAGAAGGGGCGGACAACATGGGGCTGATAACAAAATGACGTGATTTTCTTCATGCAACTGCAGCAATGAGAACCGATTTTCTAACTTTTGTCCGACCATGTAGAACCCTTAAATGTGGAACTTTTCCCCAATCGAAATCTGAAAATACTGGCAGTTTCCAGACAGCAGTCTCATGTTAACACAACCTTGAAATCTAATGAGTGCTTCAATGTCCACAGTGTCCTGGGTGTTTTGTTTTTAAGGATTGATGAGAGTTTCTGTAGAATGTCAACCTTACATCACTAATATTTATTTATTAAACTAATATATGCTACATCAGAGGCCATTGACAAGCATTTTATTTCAAGCTGTGCATTTTATTTTGTTGTAAATATCACACATAATAAAAGTTAGATCTTATATCTTGGCTAAACTTGAAAATTGATGAACATAGAGGCTGAATGCACTTCAGATTTGTAATTGTAAAAAATATTTTAAAACCATGCATCCTTTTCCTTCCACTTTAGATACATGCACTACTTTCCCCCAATAAAAAACACCCAAACCTGTGGGTGAATTGTAATAAAATGAGAAAACTTTTGCAAAGCTCTGCAGATGTCACTCCTTTGTGCTAAGCTTTGAAAACCTCTCTTGTCAAATAAGGCATGCTGTTTTTTCAGTGAACATAAGAACTGCAACACCCTCGCTTCACACTCTTGTTTTGAGTCAATTGTTGACAGATGTTTTGTTATACTTAGCACCTGCTGAACACAGGGTTTTCCCCAACCTTTGACCTCTTCACTTAGTCGCAGCATAAGCCGAGTAGCATCTGTCCTCAACATGAAATCCACCTCTCACTTGTCACCAAACTGTCTAATCTCTTGATTAGGTTTCACTACAGCAGGTGCCACACCTTAGCACCCAGCGATGTCAGGCAGGAGGTTTTTGCATAAACGTCACCACATTGTCCACTTTAACCTAAAAACAAAGAAGATCCTGAATGTAATTTTGTTTCTGTAGGCTGCAGAGGTTAAGCTGTGTCATGAAGAATCCTCTCCTTTAAATGAGCAGAGACTGGGTTCCTTGTTAGCTGCTGGACAGGTGACAATTAGGGTCAGAGCCCTGCTTTCCTCTTGGCTACGTCTGGCTTTCAGAGACTAAAAGGGTTTCATGAGGAGGACTCGGAAGCATTGAGGCATCTGGCAGCAGCCCTTCCCTCCACATCCTGAGGGCCAGCAGAGCTGCTCTGTGACAGGGCCATCAAGAAGACAAGGTGTGCACTGTAAGCAAAACGCACATGGAGGGCGGTGGCTCAGGTTTCCACTTCGGTAGATGTTCCACCACAGAGAAGCTCACTGTAAAGAGGAGAGTGGAGGTGGGGAAATGTGTTGCAACTGTAAGCTTGCAAGAGTATTTCAATCAATAACAAATGTCTGGCCTCATTTGGATAAAATGAGCTGAATTGAATCTTATTCAGTGTAATTATCTACATCATGTGGTATTGTCCCACATACTGCATCCTTGAAGTGCCAGATGCTCCAGCAGTGACATCAGTGGACATTGAACTTGGTACAGCCTGGATTATCCTCATCATATGACACATCAAAGCTCCATCACAGCTGAGTCGCAGCCTCCATTGCTTCATATAAATGGAATCGATTAGTAGAAGCTAAATATATGTCTGGAGAGATGGCGCAGGGGGTCCATGCAGCTTCACAGGACGTATTCCTGAAGTATAGAGACATTTTGCTCTGAGTGAATTAAAGCACCAAAGGTTTATATACTGTTCATGTTCGTCAACGGATTGCTTCATTTATTATAG
Source organism: Brachyrhaphis roseni (assembly GCA_903066815.1). NCBI lineage: Eukaryota > Metazoa > Chordata > Actinopteri > Cyprinodontiformes > Poeciliidae > Brachyrhaphis > Brachyrhaphis roseni. The sequence continues at coordinate 7,269 of CAEFZY010068788.1, forward strand.
GTCCAATCATGAGGCCCAATCTTCATTTTGATGTATAAAAAGATGATTTAACTCCCGTTAAAATGTGAAATTTATGTGACGTAAAGATCATGATAAATCACTTTTTTTTACTTTTTTGACCTTTAATGTAACATATATTCTGCTTGCTTCAGCATTCAGTCTTCTTTGGTAGTTCAGCACCCCAGAGATTGACTTAGTCTGCCTTGCAAATATTCTTCAACTCTATCAGTGAGGACACCACTGCCCTCTTTATGTGATACACTTATTTAGCTCTGTTGTCGCAAAAGACAAAATGTGAAAAAAGATCTAGATGTTCAAACTGTTCACCTGACATGTTTACTGTCATTTTCCACCAAAGGCTTTTGTGTTTCTTTTTTTCCGGTTATTTAACTATTTGTTTGTGTTTTGGGTTAAAACACAAACAAGCTAATGGTGTCCAAACGTTTTGCCATGTTTGTCAAAATCACCAATCTGAAAGTACTTCTGAGGTGGGGGGTTTTTTCAAACAAAAGATAATAAATATAGATTTGTCTGAATTATTTTCATCTGCTTAACAATAACTACACTGTATATAATTGAAACACAGTTTTGTAGTACAAAGACAATCGGTAAAGAGCTGTAGATTCACAACATAGAAATGTTTACTTTATTTAAGAAAGGTCTACAGTTTTCACATTTTGGGGATAAACTGATTGTTACCTTAGTCTACGTTCAGCAACAAGGCCTTGATACAGGGTCATTGTTTAAAAATGGTCTATATTTAGTCAAGCTTAATGAATGAACAAGGTGTGCTTTTCAAACAAATAAATAGCGAGAGTACGGCAAGATGTTTTTTTAGAGAGGTAGGAGATTGTAACTAAAAACATCTCTGTCCGTTTCTCCTCGCGAGTAAAAAGAATCTAACTCTCTTGACTTTCCTGTGTCTATATTCTGATGTTCTAGGTGCTTAGACCTGACAGTAGTCCAAGAGTTTATAAAGAAGCTTAACCAGATCAAGATCATTTTGATAAAGAAGTTAGCAGGAAGTAAATGAGAAAACTGTGGAGTTATTATATTGCTAGGGAGGTTGGAGTGGATTCATTTTTCAAATGATGAAGTTGAAATAAAAAAACAAAAAACAACCAGATTAAAAATAAAGGCAGGTTAGGATTTGATCAACATCTCAAACTTTGTATCTGTTTAGACTTTACCGATGTCCTTTGATTGCCTCTGATTAATCCTGGTTCTTTACCTAATTAAAACTAAATCAAGTGACTCTGAAAGGCTTACTGGATACATTGCTATTGGCAAGGATTTCCACCCAAAATCCCTATCTTCTTAGTTGTAAGAAATAGATAGGATTACCAGTCCAGACATTGGAACAAGCGAGCAGGCAGGTATTAGTGACTGTGTCTAAGCTGGATTTAAGACCAACTGGCCAGTCATCCCTACTGGTGAACGGCGACAATATCTGCAGGAAGCAGTGGAGAGCAAAGCCGTCGACAAGGACAGAAAGAATTCATGCCGAGGCATCAAAGTTCAGGCCATGGAAATAACGTTGAAGGGTTTTCCACTAAAGGTGGTGAATATTCCATGGAGGAATAATAACCTCAGCACTCTGCATACAGAGGCTCCTCTCTCTGAACAAGGAGAAACCATCGTTGGAGTCTACCTGTTAGTGCTGGGTAAGTCAAAGATTGTCTAACCTTAGTGACAGGTTCCTATTCTGCAGATATTCATGTATTGAATGATGAACCATTTCCTTTTCATTGAAAAAATTCAAACATTTAAACAAGCAGGTGGATATTTATGCATTTTAGTCTAAGATTTGTTTAGCATCAATCAAAAATATGGATATTTTCTTATTTGTATGAACAACAGGAACTAGTATCTAATGTAATCAAGAACTGATTTATTATTAATTGCGCTAAGGTGTAACATAAACCATTTACTTTAGGGAAAAGAGACAGAAAAGATCACATATAGATACTAAAATTACATCTACGTTTCAGCTACTTCTACAGCTGAGAGGGGAAATTTTCTTAAAAAAAATGGATTGAACATTCAAAATATTATAACAAATTTAAACAAATTTAAGTATCTCACTTAAAATAAGCACCTATAATTGGTCAGAATTAGCTGTTTAGGAGAGATAGTCAGCTTTTCTGTTTACATTGGTCCCATCACTCATTACACCAAGAATTACTGGTTTCTTCTGTTACTGGGTTTTGGAGTTGCATAGCCTCCTATCTCTGGATTTGGACGAAATGATGTGACTAAAAAAACATTTTGCAGGAACTCCTTCCAAAAAAAACTCCTACAACTTGAGAGAGACAAAATATGTCAATGAACTACGAATTACTTACAGCTTATCAATAGAATCAAATAAGGAAATGGCAAATCTATCAGTTTGTGTACTCTACCATAACATCATCTCACTGTAAAACCCACAGCATAAATATGCTCATGGTGAAATGTACACAAATGTAATTTATATTGTATAAATTATGCAAGTATAGCTCATCATGATGTGGTTTGTTGATAGTCAACTACTACACCAACAAATGATTATATTTTGCATTTTAAAACAATAGACAATGCATAGCTTTTCTATTGAACATCATTTATATTTGAATATATTTTACCAATCTAGTTTTAGATAAGATAGGCCTGAAAATATCTCTGATATTGCTTCTTTGCAGGATGGCTTTCATGGTTTGGAAACAGTCTGGTGATATTTGTCCTGTACCGCCAGCGGGCCTTACTCCAACCAGCAGATTTCTTCACCTTAAACCTCGCCATTTCTGATGCCAGCATCTCGGTGTTTGGCTACTCTCGAGGAATTCTGGAAATCTTTAACATCCTGAAAGATGACGGATATCTGATCACATGGATCTGGACTTGCCAGGTAAACGAAATGTGAAAAAAAAACGCTAAATAATCCAAACAATTCCTTGTATTAAGGATATTTTTTTCTGTTAACAAACGACAGCAATGACGTTTAATAACAATTAAAAAGGTAAAATGTTATCATACAATGTTCTGAGCTGCAAACAACATTATGTGCATTGTCTATTCATTACATTACAAAACAGCAGAGGTTTTACCATGAATAGAGAATGCGTGCGAGTGTGTGCGAGTGCATATGCAGGGGATTTTGGTACTCACCATTCAGGCTAGAGGTTAAATCTGTAATAAGATTAGCATGTTGGAGACCTTTAAATGGGCAAAACTCTCCTAGTAGTAGTTCAACAACCAAATGGAGAACTATTAGGAGTTTTTCCATTGATTTTCTAGCATATTTTAATCATTTGCTCTAATTTTTCAACAAAATTGCTATTTCCATCTAAAAATTTTATTTTAAAAACAAGTTTTATGTGTGTAAGCAGTGAAGTGCACCATTCACCCATGTGTTTTCTTATCCGCTCGAAGCCACAGCTCAAAATTAAATTGCTGTCATTCTTCTGCCTGGAATTCAAGCAGGCTATTTTTCTTGCTCAAGGCTAGCTCTGGTAGAAAGTTGGGATCCGTGCAGGAATGTCAGGGAAAACTCCCTGAAAAATCATAGAAGAACAAGGTGTTGAAAAGCTGTAGCGTGCCACTCTTATCTTACCTTCCCCTGAGAGGTGAGCTGAGACGGGGGTAGTAGTCAAAATTAAAAATAAGGGCACACTCTAAAAGTAACACTTTGGAAAGGGAAAGAGCATGTGAACAAGCATGTGAGAAGTGAACAAGCATGTGAGAAGCAGATTACGGCACGAAACGTTTTGTGACCAGAACAACCCCCAGCCAGCTTCGTGTATTTGTACCATTGGAAGCCGAACTTCCACTCTGCTTCACAGAGGCAAACATGCAGCATTACAGTCATCATTTATTTCTCTTTTGATTCTTTGATTCTTCCTACATGTGCAAGAAACTAGCTTTGAATCAAAACCCCAGGAACCAGGGTGAGCGAGAAAATTGTGATGAGTGCGTGTAACTGGATTAGTACAAAGGAAGATCAAGATAGTAATTAGCAAATGACCTCAAAAGAGGTGAGTTACCTGGAAGTGGCCCTGCAGGATGTTGCACATGGAAACACCGTAACACCTTTTAAGAAGGTTTGTAATTCAGAGATATATACATAAACAATATATGAACCAAAGTTTACATCAACACTATTGGCGGGAAATGTTGATGAGTGCAGTTTGTGTGATGCATCACAATAATTCTGTTATCTATCATCCAATTTGGTTCACATTTTCTGTTCATCTTAGTTAAACAACCTGAATATTTAACTTAAACGAGGGATGTACAGCAGATTTTTCAAGACAGTAAAAATATTTTAAAAGCTGATTGTAGAAGCAATATAGTGTCAATAAAGTAGATGTAGGTCAAAGGAATATGGGAACAATTTCTTCCTGGTCATTAAATTTGCCTACTTTAAATAACAATGTGCTAGAGTGAGAAAATAGTTTGTTTTGTGGATGATCGTCTCCTCGATTGCTGTTATTGTTTTTGATTAGGTCATATTTTGAAGCATTTATCCACCACAGCTGGAATACAGTAGAATCTCATTAAAACCCCCCCAAAATTCTTGTTTTAGCAAGATTTATATACCATTAAACCAAAATATTTTTATGTTTAAAAGAGAAAGGTAATACAGTAAAACAGAAAATCTTTGTAGGTTGCTTACGTGTCATCAAGAAGAAACAGAGTGAGAAGATGAAAGGAGCCTTAATCCACTTATTACTTATTATAGCGAAAGCCATAATGCTTCACTTGTGAAAGTGAAAAATTTTTCTTCTTTTCGGACATCGATGCATGGACAGATATCTTTACATAAAATTTATAGTAAAACTGTGTATTCTATTAAATATATTGGAGCTGTTTGGCTGTGAGCTTTAGCTTTTTTTATTTAACTTTTATTTAGCTAGGAGAGTACTTAATGATATCAAATAACTCTTTTGCAAAGTGTTCTGTCCACAATAGGCAGCAACAGCAATACAAAAAACACAGATTCAAAATGTAACAATCAAAATATTTAATTGTTAAGCTGAAAGATAATGCATTGGGACAAAAAGTAGCTAAAAGGTATAAAAAGATTATAAAATATAGCAAAAGCACCTGCACTGTGATATAACTTTGGGAGAATAATCAACCAAATTATGACCTATGGTAGCATCTGATTGAAAAATGATGTAAATATTGGGTCTGGAAGGATCAGATTCGCCCCATCTTTAGTCTGGTGAAGACATTGTAAAGATGTCGTGCAATAAATCCCGTGTGTCCATCTTCTTCCAGGTAGATGGCTTCCTCACGCTGCTCTTTGGCCTTGTGAGCATCAACACCTTAACAGTCATCAGCGTCACCAGATACATCAAGGGATGCCACCCGCAAAAAGGTCAGAACAAACTTCTCAGAGTGCAAGTGTGAAAATACAAAGAGGGCTTCATACCATCATGGCTGCCCTCCTTCTTATTCCACTGACCTTCTCTGACAGAAAAGTCTTTCTGTTTTCAGCAGGGAAAATAACTACCATTCGACTCCAGCCATTCCATTTACATTTCTCCAGTATGTTATTAAGACAATTTGAGGTGACATTTTCTATTTTTGAGACTACATCCGAATGTCAAAGAATGTCCTAATTACATAGAAATGAGGGCAAAAAACTGTATCTGATTTTACGTAGTTGGCGGTTGTTTTTAAAACACTGTGTCTGTAAACTATGCCCATTAGTGGCGAGTGTGGGATATCACCAGTTGCATTTTATGCCATAAGATAGCCATTGAAAATGACTAACCTAGGCCTGAATAGAGCAATTTAAACAATCTAAGGAGCAAATTAACCACCAGGTATGTGAGGTGAGTTGGTGTGAAAGCTACAAAAAGCTCTGAGTTTCTGTACTTACAGTTTTACAGAAGGATTTATATTTCTTGAACTTTTACACATTTTGTAAAAATTTCAACCATAAGCCTCTATTTCTTTTGGATTTTATGTGGGAGGTCAACACAACACAAAGTAGTAAATATTGTTCAATAATTTACCAGATAGATCAGGAATGTATTTGTGGTTAAGTTTAATGCAGGTTTAGATACAAAATAACATCTTAGCCTTTAAAACATTCCATAGAAAGAATATAGCTGTCCACCTCGGACAGGTAATGGCAAACAGAAATTCTTGAATTTTTTTCAAAAATGGTTTTCTTTTTGCCACTCTTCCATAAAGGCCAGATTTGCAGAGTAAAAAACTGATGTATTTCTGGTAACACTTTATTTGACGGGTTGTCATGACACCGTCATAAACTTAACATAACACCTGTCATGAACATGAGTAAGTCTTCATAAATATTTATGACTGTTGTCATAAAGTGTCATTCGGTAAATCATGACACTTTTAACACAAAGTTGACATTATTCAAAATGTCTTCGTTACGACAACTTGACATTAATCAAGAAATCATGTTCTGACATAAATTTGTGATAAAAGTATTACTGAAAAACACAGCATTTCCACAGTACAACATTATGCTGTTAAGGACAGCCTCCCTCATTCAGTTAATTGCAGGATGGACAAAGGTAAATCCTGCAAGAAAAGCTTTGAGCACTAAATCTGATTGAGAATCTGTAGGAAGACTTTTAAATTGTTGTTCAGAGATCCTCTCAGTCTTACTTCAACTATTTTGCAAAAAGAATGGGCAAAGAGTTCAGTCTTTACATTTGCAAATCTGTTTGAGAGACGCAGAAAACCACTTCCAGCTTAAAGGTGTTCCCTCAAAGTATTGACTCAGCAAATAAAAATGGACTCTTTTTATAACTTTACAATGTTAAACAACATGGGGAACCTTTCTTTCTATTAACAGTTAAGAACAGATTTGTGTTAAAATTGATAAAATAAAGTTTGTGACAAAATATTGAAATGTCTAAGATATATGAACACTTTTGCAATTCCTTGTAGCATAGCTCTGAAGTATGTTTTAGAACTGAAAAGAAAAGGCTGACCTTTTTATAGTTTCCTCTAATCACAAAAATGTGTGTACTATCATTCCAACAGATGTCTTTGTCAGACGCAAGTGTTTGGTAAAGGCTGTCAATAAAGACTTCGTTGTTCAAGAAATGTTAATGAGAGTGCTGACATTCATAACAAGTAACAAGAATTTTCCTCCCTTCAAAGCCTCTCACTGTTTCTGTTTGCCAAAACATTTAACCTTTATGAACTAAAAATCAAACTCATAAACTATGTATTGTCGTTTTGACATTGCCTTTTCTTTTTTTCTGTGAATTTTTGCAGCACACTGCATTAGCATCAACACCATTGCAATATCCCTAATATTCATTTGGACCGGAGCACTGTTCTGGTCTGTCGCGCCGCTGTTGGGATGGGGCAGCTACACAGGTCTGTTCCAGTTTGAAACTTCACCAAAATGTAAAGTTTTTTTCTTTTTTGGACCCACCTGCGTCCATTTTGTACAAAACAGTTTTCTATCAATGTACTTAGCCATTCCTTTTTAGTTTTTCTTGGTAGTTGGGTATTTTAGGGATAAATAAAACTAAAAATGTTTGAGTCTCACTTATAATTTCATTTAATTGGGATTTTTTCCCCCTTTCCTTTCCTTTGATTTTGGTTTGGCTCATACCCCCCCCGCCCCTTCTAAAAATATGACTTTTGGGCATTGGGTAGCTCAGTTGGTAGCATTTAATTGGAGACATATAAACACATTTTCTCAATGAGGATTATGAGCACTTTAAAGTACTAAACCAGGTATGAAACATTACCACAGTAGGAAGGAACTAAAGTATGGCTGGTATGAAACAACAAGAGAGAAAGCATAAAATGTCCAGAGGTCATAATAACCAGTTCCTGCATGGTCCATATTCAAACCAAGCTAAAATAACAACAACATCAAAAGAGGATATCAGTTCATCTGTAATAATTACTGAGCTACAGCCTGATTGTCTGCATCTTGTTTTTTGCAGATCGGGGTTATGGCACCTGTGAGGTGGACTGGTCCAAAGCCAATTATTCCACCATCTACAAGTCTTACATAATCTCTATCCTCATCTTCTGCTTTTTCATCCCTGTGATCATCATGCTCTTCTCCTACATATCTATTATAAAGACTGTCAAATGCACAAATGCAATGTCCGCTGATGGCTTTCTCTCTGCACGACAAAGGAAGATGGAAAGAGATGTCACGAGGGTAAGTCTAAAGTAGAATCATGAAATATTTTGTTGCAGAATTTAAAAGGAAACCGTAGTGATTTTTTATGCCCCCCACTAGATTTCTATTGTAATCTGCACTGCTTTCATCATGGCCTGGTCACCGTATGCGGTGGTCTCCATGTGGTCGGCCTGGGGTTTCCACGTACCCAGCACCACTAGCATCGTCACCCGCCTCTTCTCCAAGTCTGCCAGCTTCTACAACCCACTCATATACTTCGGCATGAGCTCCAGATTTCGCAAGGAGGTCTCACTGCTGTTTCCGTGCATTCCGGAGAGCAGGGACGTGGTGCATCTGCAACACTTTAGAAACATCAAACCAAAAGCTGAGAACTTGCTCCAAGACACATCGCTTCCTGCCCAAAGACCAGAGGTGAAATATTTGGCAGGAGAGCCAAACGGGTCCAACCCTGACAGCGACTCAGGGGTCAACAGTCCTCCTGAGACTCCTCCTGAGATCTTCCACATTGATGTGCCCTCACACATTGAAACATCAGAGTATTGGTGTGACAGACTCTAAGAGGGTGGGATTGACTGTTTTTTGTATTTTCATTCATCTTACCCATCTTCATAAACAGATGTACCCATGTTTGTCATCAGTATGTGCTGTAATAAACAATTTTTTGAAGGCTTAAGTTATATTTTTTATTTTTGTTTCAGTACATCAGTCTGAACTGGCAGTTTCCTATGCACTTCTCTGCAAAGTTTTTAAAACCCAAAGACGAACGGACTTGGACGGCTTTCCTGGTACTAATTAGAACTACTTTGCAGTTAATTAGTCTGGCATTCATCTTGTAAATAAATTTACCAGAAACTTCTAGTTAGTAGCACTAAAGGCCACAATCTTTCCAGGAAGGCATAACTGGCCCGCCTAAATCCTTTTAGGAACAATTCATGAAATGTGGAAGCAGTAAAGTGCTGAGACATGAGATCCGTTGTATCATCTGGAACCACTGAACCATCCTTGACTTGTCTGCAGTATCTGATGGTATTATGCAGTGCACCCTCGAGAGCGCTCACAGGCTACTCTCACATCTACGCTGCAGATAACACAGTGTTCAAACAAAAAAATGAGCAGTTTCACATCTGCATTAGTCTCATCGTCACTCTGTTGGCCAGCTAAAATCAGAAGCAGAGGGGTTATGTTTTCACAGGAAATCCAGTCCAGAGAGCTGTGAGTTACAAATTTTCTATGTTTACAACCTGTCAAGAGGATGGCAGGGGTGTAAGAGAAATGAGTAACCCTGAAACTCAGTCCGCCCTCTTGGTCTACTTGGGGCAGAGGGATCTAATCTTGAATAAAGCTCCCCAGTGGCTCCTGCAGAGACTGTAATAGCACACACAATGAGCTCTTTTACAGCAGTACTTCAGACTTGTAGCTTCAAATGGCAGGCAAGCATCCACAACACCCTATGCGCCAACAGTCTGCATAAACCAACCATAGCTCAGGATTTGGGAGTCATGTAAGGCTGATATCTAGTATCAGGTGTTAGGAGAAGTAGGGTTTGCTACAATAGCTGGACAAAAGGTCATTAACACCAAAATGACCGTGGATATGATGTGTTCGCAAAACAACTCTTAATTGTCCTGCATGGTAGAACTAGACTAGAACGTGTAACCAGCTTTTAGTATTTGCCCCAGTACAGATTTCTTCTATCCTTCCTTTTTTGCTGTATTTTAAAAAACAATTACTAGTTTCACAAGCTTTCATTGGGGAATACAGTTTATAGAAAGTCTCAATCCCCTTTAGGATTAGGATCTGAGAAGTTTCAAAGTTTAAATCTCTGAACCACTTAGTTGTCCCTTTGCCTCGTACTTATGCCCTTTGTCATGCCCTATTCTACAGCTGAATAGCTTGGCAAGGGTGCTGTTGGGAGACATTTTTATCTTGTTTTCTTTCTAGCTATGTTTTTAGGCAAAACTCGTGGATGGGGAGCAACTCCATGAATTATCTCGGGATGCTTATTTCTCTGCATGACAAAGGACTCTGGCTACCGTTCACCTTATTTCCTGGGAAGTATCCTGACCACATCCCCTGCTGTTCAATCATTGTACTTCGTGCAGAATGTTAGTCTGACTTAAAGTGGCTTCTTTGATCCCTGTCTTGACATTTGCACCTGACTGCTGCCATTCCTTATCAAGCTCTACACGGGTAACAACTCAATCCTTTTGCTGAATCATTGTCATGAGACGGTCCCGACGCCTTCTGGACTCTCTTGGGTACTTTGAAGATTTTTTCACAAAAACGCAAATTCTCTCGTTGAAGCTCTTGGAAGATTGATAAATGATGACTAGCAGCATGACTTTGCCTTTTAATGCAAAGGGATGAAGGTACTACTTGCTTACTTAGAGATAATAATAGTTACCAAGAGCATTGACTGATCATAATACAATTTACTGCAATAAAAACAATTTTTTTGCTTTTTTCTGAGTTTTTGGTCAGGACTGCAACACAAGACCTAATTTCTGACTGATCATAAGAAAGTGTGATTTTAACTTTCAATGAACACAGGGACATTGCTACATACGTACATAGATTGAAAGAGAAAAAGAAAGCTTGGGCATGAAAATGACCTTTTAGTATGAGATGAGTTTTCTCACAGAATCTTAGTTGGATTTTGGTCCAGACTTTAACAACTGCCTTGTAGATAAATAGATCCATCATAGTAAATAAATAACCAGCTTCAGCCACAGGAAAGTATCCCCACATTATGATTGTATCAACACCATGTTTCAGTGAAGGGATGGTGTCCCTTAGTCTTCTGCTGCATATGTCTTCTGGCATTCTTTCAACAACTTTTCCTAACATCTCTCCAATAAGGGACACATTTTTGGAGTTCAAAGCAACTAGTGATGCAGAGAGAACCCCCATCTGAGCTGCAGCTCCTCCAGAGTTGCGGTGGCTGTTTCTTTGATACTTGCTCCCAATGCCTGGCTGGTCATATTTAGTGGGTTTGAATTGTTATACTCTTTTAATTTTCAGATGGTGGACAGAACAGACCTCTGTGAGATATTCAAAGTTTGGAATATTGTTTATTAACCTAATCTAAACTTGTCCACAACTACACCACTTACCTGTCTGCTGTGTTCTTTGGTCTTGATCAAGTCAAGTCAGTTAAAGTTTATTTATTGAGCACCAGTAACGAATAAGTCGACAGTGTTCATGAACAAAACTGCACTGACAGTATGAGGAGCGTGAAGATCTGACTGAGTAATAGACATACAAAAAAGGGAGTTCAGCATAAAATTCAGAATATAAAAATACATAAAAGTACATAAATAAAAAGATACATGTTCAACCTAGATTAACCCAACCGCACCAACCCATGGAGTGGAAACCAGGCATTAGTGTCTGGACTAAGTTGTAGGTATATCCGAAGATCATCTGCATAGCAATGAAAAGCCTTGTGTGTGTTTATTATATGTATATATCAACCCTAGTAGCAAAAAAATAAAAAAATAAAAACAGAATTGGACCTAACATGGAACTTGGGGCACTCCGAATAAAAAGGGAGGTGTAGAAAGATTGAAGTTGTTTGTACACTAATGTTCTAACAAACCTTTGAAGCCTTCACAGAACAGCTGGATTTATAATGAGTGTGACTGTTGCACAGTAAAACATGAGGTCTGGAATGCAGATAACTGTCACACGTTTCAGATTTTCCATTTTGTAATGAATCCCTACTTAGTGCTAGACTATCAAATAAAATCCCTTGATGTTGCAGTTTTAACGTGACAAAACGTGAGAGGACATGAATGCCTTTGCAGGCTACCTCTGTCCTCTCCTCACAGCCGATCTGTGGCGGGGTGAAAAAACCTGAAGTGGGACGGGCAAACCATAGGTGGGGGTGGAGGGGGGGGAACAACTCTGCAGCCATCCTGCTCTCCGCTTCTAATCAGCACAGCCATCCAGTTTGAAGTGGAACTCCAGGTGGAAGGATCGCTGCTCCTCGGTTCATCCAGAGGAGGAATACCAGGAAAGGATTCCGCATGGGATTACGTTTTTAACGCGAACGGGATTGTATTACCTCCTCAGGTAAAGGCTCCTTCATTGCTCTCCGGGGAGGAGGTTTTGAACAGGGAGCTGAGAGAAGCAACTCCAGCATGCTGCTTTCTGTGGCATTTGCGTGGCTTGAGTGAATTATTAACTTGCTAAATGATGCATAATTAGTTCATTTGTCAAAGAATCGATTTGCAATTGCTCAATGATGCGAGTCCTTGGGGATTTTTCATCAGCATGACTGGAAGTTTTGCCATTTTTAGTAAATAATTTATTGTGAAATCTATGCTCAGATATACATACTGCTTAAATAAACTTACAGCTGCCTTGGTTTTGGTTCACCATGACATCAATCTGCAGTATGTACTACACACTTTCACTTATAACAAGTTAAAAAAAAAAAAAATATATATATATATATATATATATATATATTTTTTTTTTTTTTTTTTTTTTTTTTTTTTTTTTTTTTTTTTTTTTTTTTAATCCCCTTCAGATTTTTTTTTATTTTTTTTCTCCTTTAACACAGGAAACT
>CAEFZY010068792.1:0-31296 GCA_903066815.1 Brachyrhaphis roseni
CACAGAAACACAAGTGTGCCTTTAATTACATAATAAACAAATAATAATGTATTGCTATATATATATATATATATATAAAACAGTATTTTCAAACAGTCTTAGACAGTTTTAGTGATGGGATTGTTGATTGACTGTTGAGCAGTCTGATGGCCAGTGGGAGACAGCTATTTCTGAGTCTGGCTGTTCTGCAGCGGATGCTACGGAATCTCCTGCCAGAGGCCAACCGGATGAACAGACCATGGAGAGGATGAGTGGAGTCAGAAAGGATCTGGTTTGCTCTGGCTAAGCAGCGTCTGTGTGCAATGTTCTGGATAGGGGGGAGTGGAGACCCAATGATCCTCTCCGCTGTCTTCACCACTCTTCGCAGAGACTTCCAGTCTGAGGCTTTGCAGCTCCCAGACCAGATGGAGATACTTAGCAACTTACTTAGATACTTACTTAGCAACCCAGAACAAAGTGTAGTTTTCTTTTGCTGTCCTTGTTTTTCTTTTATTATGCTTGTGTTGTTTTTGATTTTCTTCTAATTCATGTAAAGCACTTTGAACTGCCTCGTTGCTGAAAAAGTGCTATATAAATAAAACTTCTTCTCTAACTTAAATATAGACACATGAATAAAATCAGCAAAGTTGTGAATTATAGTATTTCTAAAAATAGGCAAAAAATGAGCCAGAAAAACAAATTTAATAACAACAGACTTAACAAGAATCCTTGAGGAACCCCACAAGAGACGGAATCAGCAGAAACATCCATTGATACAGACAGGGTTTTAAAACATCATTAAAAAGAACCCTGCTTTTTCAGGGAGATGGCGCTTCTTGCTCTTCCTGTAAAAAACTTGACATGGTCTTAATGCAGACCAAACAAAGCCTCAAGAATATAAATAAATTTACAACATGTAAGGAAGAAGAGAGAGATAAAATGAAGAAAAAGTTGAGAGGGGAAATAAAAGACCACACAGAAACATCCTAAAGGGGGTTCAATTATTGCATTTTTGGGGCAGATCAAAGTGAGCGAAAAACTCATCTTCATCTGTGACTGATTATGATAAACAGACGCAGAACATGCAAGACAAAAAAGGATTGTCTTAAGACAGTTTTATAACTACCGCATATCATGTAAAGTACTTCCATCTTCTCATAGAAGCTTTCATTAAATGTGAAATAGGACCCTAAATTACCTCTTTGCTGTTTCATTTTATGTTGAAATCACACAAATAATACAGGAAATATTCATGCACGTTTGTGGATCTCACAGGACCCACGCACGCTCATTCAGCGTGGAGCAGAGCAGTAAAAATCAGCAATTTCACAAAAAACCTTAAGTTGTCTTGAAAGCTGTTGGAGAAAATAACCGGCTTCTCTGTCTTCTTAACTCCTGGCAATTTAATGTCATTTGTAGGCCATACAACCACTTCCCTGGATATAATTCCCATATGAGCTATATGGGCTATTTCTCTCTGCCCTAATGACGAGACGCTAAATAACTGCAACCCCTGCACATCTTAAATATCCCCATCTGAAATCAATATACCTCTGCTGAAATGTTATCAGCAGCAATATTAATCTCTCACCTGGCTTTAATCGCTAATTTCATTTGCTATTAAGCTGATGAATGGGGTTTTAAAAAACCAAGCAATTCCTAACAATTTCAAGTGGACTAATTCATCAAGGTCACCATTACTCATGGACTCTAAAGACATATTCACTGGAATTCATTTGTGAAACAAGGAGCACCCACATAATGAGGGGTTGAAATGGACCATTGAAATTGTAATGAGAGTATACAAAATGGTTTTCTGCACAGTTTGAGTCTGCATCTGAGTCCAATATCAGACAGTACATACAAATATGTCTCTCAAGATTGTGAAACGATAGAGAACCAGACTACGGAAGATGTGACAAATTAAGGAGAAAGAGTTTACCAGCTGCTTACAGAAAACAGCGCCATCTGGTGGTGGTTTAGCGCAGGTAGTCAAATTATTGTTCCTCCTGATCGTTTTAACAGTTAAATTTTAGTATACTATATAAATACTGTAGTATTTATGCGCCTTAATTTTTCTTTTCTTTATGTTTTTCAATATAAAAACACAAAGTGGTACACAATTGTGAAAAAGAAGTATTGCACACTTTTTAAAATGTTTCACAAATTGTTACATCTGGATATATTGTGGCATCTCCCAGTGTTGCTCAGAAAACGAGACAGAAATGTTTGCCTGTTTTTCTCATTTGGACTGGATGGAGAGCATCTCTAGACAGGGTTTTTATAAATCTTGCAACTCATTCTCAATTTAGATTTCAGTCTAAACCCTGACTGCACCATTTTTATACTCAATCGTCATTAGTGTATAATGCTGATTGAGAACATCACTGTCACTAACTGTACATCAGTACGTCTTAGTAGGTTTGTAGTTGTGCTACACTCTTTCCGTTTTAAGATAATAGACTGAACAGTGTTCTGTGAAAAACTTAAAGCTTTACATATTGATTTATAGCTGAATTAGGCTTTAACCTTCACTCTTGCGTGTTCCCTAATGTTCTGTGACAAACCTCTGAGGTCCAACCAGAACACCTGGATTTATACCCTCATTATGCTACATACATGTGAAGGGGGCTCAATACAAATGCACATTACAAGTTTCACATTTTTATCTGTCACAAGTCATTTCTTCATTGTGTTGATCCAATCACATAGGTATGGTTGTAACGTGATCAGATTTGAAATATTCAAAGCGAATGAATACTTTTGTGAGACACTGGAAATAGAAGAATATTGTTCTACCATCAGTTTGTCAAACTACAATTAGACACAGGGAAGACCTAAATACCCCACAAAGTGCTAATAATGAAACACAATAATGCATATGAAATACGCAAATTTCAGCACAACATTAAAAAGATACAAGCTGGATTCTACCTTCCATATGCCACAAATCTGAATATGATGTCTTCTTCTTTACAGTTTTGGGTTTGTCTCCTAAAGTAAGTAGTGCAAAGGTTAAGGTTCCAGCAACAGCTAGATGTGTAGGCCAGATTGACATCTGAACTAGACACAAAGAGGTCAATGCATCATGTAGTTTCTGCACGAAAAGTCTTTAAGTTGCTGTTTTGATAGAAAATTGACAATTCCCTCCCTGATCAAACATGAATTTCTCATTATCACAATAAATGTCAACAGAACCAATAAATCAAGAAAGCTATGAAAAGAGTTTCTATGCGACAAAAAGACAGTCCAACAACCAAACCGCCTCGCATGAAGTAAAGAAGAAAATAAATATTTGTATGACATTAAAAGTGTTCAACTCACCATTTTGTTTTCTTGCAAGTAGAGTCTCTGCAGTTTTGGACAACCTCGAGCCAATGCCATCATTCCTTCATCAGTGATGCCATAGCACTGACCCAAGTGGATATCCCTCAACTCCCTGCAGTTTGCGCCCAACTGAAGGCATAAAACAAAAATTAATAAGCATCAAAATATTTGGCAACTTTTGTGAACCAACAACTAAACTGAACGACACTTGGAACAAAAGCCTCACCTTCTTCAATGCCACATCAGTTAGTTTATCCTGGTTTCCCACATGCACCTTGACCAGGAGAGGGCAGTGTGTTGCCAAAGCTGTCACTGAGATGTCACCCAGCTGCTTGCACCTGTAAGCTGTGTACTTCTGAAGACCGGGACAGTGGGAGGCCAGAGAGGACACGCCATAATCATGGACTCCCCTACAATCTGAGATGTTAATCTCAGTCACATTCTGCCTCCGAGACGCTATATTCACAAGGAGATCATCATTGACCTAAAGAACAAGAAAAAAAATTTCACAAATACATTTAAAAGACAGTCTTATTTTCTATTATCGAAAGCAAAGGTTTTCTTTATGAAGAGTTATATTTATGAAGAGTAATTATCAATAAATAGTCTCTTACTTGTTGCAAGCCACTGAGGTCGATTTGCTTCCAGAACTGAAAGTCCAAGCAAAGATCCCTCCAATACTTACAAACCAGAGAGGCACAAAGACAGCGCTCTTTCACTGTCAGGTGGGACAGCACCTGTGAGCAGAAGAGACACAAACATTTCTAGTTTACTAATGCATACAAATAAAAAAAATATGAGTAGTAGAGAGTTACATTCCCTTCACCAACCTTAAGAAGGATGGAGGAAGGCAGGTGGTTGATACTTAGATGCTCAGCAGCATCAGAACTTCTCGCCTGGCAGTCATCATAGTGATGCAGGCAGCACGGGGTCGACTCTGAACTGTTTGGCGATTCAGTATGAAGAGTCAACCCACAGCAGCAGTCCACTGGGGAGGAGGAAGAGGAAGTGGAGGTGGAAGAGGAAGAGGGAATGGGGCAGATGGGAAGGTGGCTGTGACCAGGTTCAGAGTTCGAAGAAGCATCTCCTGCACCTCCTACATCTCCTCCTGCTCCCACTCCATCAGGAGCAGCAAAGGCACAGCGCGGCTGCTTGCATGGGGTGCACCTCTGCACCTCCGAGCACTTCCTCTTGCACACCTGCATTCAGAGATGCAGGCAGATCTATTAGGTCCTCTACTGAGACGGCACAGCCTAGTTATCAAGTGTCTGCACGGTGTGTTCAAGTGCAACTTTTTTGATCAGGGACTTATGATGTATCGAGGCTTTAATACAGCTGACTTTACATTTTAAAATAAAAAACTGACTGAAATACTTTCAATACTTCTTTTGACTTTTTTACTACTTCAACAATGAATGAAAATTGTTCATTTTAAGATGGATAAAAAAGGAAATACTGTAAATCGGTCTTTTTTTTTTTTTTTTTTTACAAATTTCATAAATACATTTACTTGTCCTCAAAAAAGCATCCGGACAAGACTAGCTTTTCCACATTTTGTCATAATTTAGCCGTTAGTTACAAAGTATTTTACTGGGATTTTATGTTACAGACCAGGAATCTGCAACCTGTACAGGCCATTTAGCATTTAAAATCCAAAGAGACATTTTTTTCCCTCGATTCAATTGAGTAAAAGTTGCTTAGATCTACAAATGTTACATAACCTTGTAATAAGGCGACAACTTCCAATTTGGATGAATATCTACTGCAGGAAATGTGTCGTCATTCTTAAAAACGCTGTTTATAAAACAATTTTTGCGGTTTAAAATAAAGAAAAGAATAAAACTTTTGTGAAAAGAAGTTGAATACATTTTCTTCTGAGGGATGTTGATTTTTATGAAAAATATATATATTTTTAAATCAACATTCCACCTAATGACAAGAAAAGCAGTGGTACTTTCATTGACATTCTGTTGTTGAAATTTAATGCAATTGTTCCATGAAAAAGTGTGTTAAAACTTGCATTTGTTATCACATCTATATTTAAAAACATTAACTAGTTTACTATCTTTTTACCTATGTTTTAAAGAGCCATAGTGGAAAAGAACCAAAGAGCCACTTGCGGCTCTGGAGGCTGCAGACCCCTGTTATAGACCAACAAAATGGATAGTTGTGAAGAAGAAGAAAAATCTCATGATGTTTGGAAATTCTTGTGTTTTCAAACACAATGTGTAGTTGTGTTGTGACAAAATGTGATGAAAGTCAAGGCGTCTGAATACTTTTTGTAAGAGTTTTCAGTAGCTAAAGAGTTTAGAGTCAATGCCTACCATCTCTGTGTATTCGCTGGTGCAGCCGGGCACAGCCACAGGTATGGACACAGTCACAGACACACCAGCCGTCCGGAAAAGCACCGGTGGTGGAATCAGTTTGGCAGGAACGGCTGACAAAAGACTCCTCCCCTGGCCCTCCCAGATGGCAAGTTCTCTTTGCGACAGCAGAAACTTGGAGCAGTCCTCAGGCGATGCAAGAGCCGCGTATCGCTCTGCGAGCTTAGAGGCTGCCGCCGCTCCGATGCCGACTTCGCCTACGCCCGGCACACTGATTCCAGCGAGGCTGTTGTGACGGCAGCCGTTGGCACCGGCTTCCAGCTGGTCGCTGTTGTCGTCAAGACCACTGCTGTTGCTGTGGACGATGAAGCAGAGCATGCAAGGCCCCTGGAGAAAACAGTTCCTCTTCTTCTTCTTCCTGTGATTTAACTTGCACGTCCTCTTCTTCAGGCGTAGACCATTTTTGGAGAGAAGATGGCCCATATAGATGATTCAAGGAAGCTCCTGTCAATTAGAAATACATTTATTTTTATTGCAACTGCATTTCTAGGAATAATATTCTTCTTATTTCATCAAATTAGTTGATTGCTAAAGAAAATATAAATCACATGGGCATAAAGTGGTTGTGAAATACCAGTACAGAAGAAATCGTACAGACTGGGTACAAAATGGAGACATGATGGTAAATGTTCCCAGTGATACATGGATTACATATAGATAGCTCAATCTTGATTTAAGAGCAACACCTTCTCTGTCAGGCAACATTTAAAACAAGAAACTCCTCCCTTGCCACTATTATTTATTTCTAAATAAATCAGTCACCAGCTTCACTGTGATGGATCTTTCACTCAAAGCAGCATTGCATTCATTCTCCTCATTCTTCTAATAGAAAATTAAAAGTTTTTTTCTTTCTTTTTGAGGGGGCAAAGAGGGGATCGAGTCTATTCTCTATGCTGAAACAATTTTTTATTTCAATACAACACACATTTTGAGGGTCAAATTGTAAAGTTCTCCCAGAGTTTGGGAGATTGATTGCCCAAATTAAGTCAAAGTTAACTCCTACAAATGACTGAAATAAATTACTGTGTGTTTGATGAATTTATCTCTTTTAATTGCTTCGCAGAAATATTCGATGACATTCGAATGTATTGAGAGCTACTTATATAGGTGTGTCAATAAAAGGTACTGATAGGGATGCACTGAATGAATGCTCAGCACTGTCAAGCATTATTGGCGTCAATAACTTCATTAATGATTATACCAAACTAGTTTTACCCTTGTTAGTCAAGCCAGTCATACTTCATCCGAAATACAGTAGTATCCTGTACAGTCATGCGTATTTCATTATTCCCTGATAATTGATATCACTTCTACAATTTCTATTTAATTGCGGATCTGTTTTGTCATAATAAAGTTTAGCTTTTTTAAAACAGAAAAAATTGACCTCGTCTGGCTGCAGCCGAATGAAAACACAAGGATGTAAACAGTGAACAGGTGGCTCTTTGACTAGCATAAACAAAAACACACAGCACGGTAAACCTTGAGGCTGTGACTTACCTGAACTCTCTGCAGGTATAAGTCCAGTTTAGCTCACGGTTTCTGCCTCATTTAGAGTGAAAAAGGCAGAAGCTAAGAGCTTTCTGGTAGGCTAAGCAGCTCCATCTTCATCATCAGATGCTAACTTAGCTGTAGCTTTCAGCATGAAGCAGCTCTCAATGCACTCCGCCGGAGGGTGCCCACATAGTCCTGCTACAAAATACGGACAAAGTGAGCGCTGACAGCCCAGACGGTGAAGACGGAAGGGCCGAAGAAGCAGCACGGGACCCGCCGCGGTGTTTATCCAAACAGTTTGCAGCTCTGCCTCTGCTGCTGCTCTGCAGGATAACACTTCCGCACCGAGAGGGCAGAGCGAAGGAAGCCGACGAGGGCGATTTGGAAATCCAAACGAGGCCAAAGTTTCATCTCGCGTATAGACGATGGTAAATGAATATTAACAGTTTTATTCCTTAGCTAAATACCGGTTGAATACTGACTTTACTAAAAGTCCATACTCTACACAATTAATGCCAAACAAAGACTGAAAACAAAATTTTAAGATGCCCTATTTACAAGCCATTGCATCTCAAACAAGCTTCAAATCCAATAAATTATTGGTAATAACATTAGAGCTGTTAGTATTTGTATGCATGAGCTAAGCAATACTATGAACTGTTAATATATTTCTATATACTATCCATTCATATTGAATAACTTAAAGGTCTTACTCTGTAAAAAGAAGGAGTTGTCATGTGGAAAAACATGACAATAAATATTGTTTTGCCATTGCACAACCACAAATGTGTATTTTATTGAGATTTTATTGAAAAGCCAACAAAAATGTGGTGTATGTTTTTTTGTTTTTTTGTTTGTTTGTTTGTTTTTTTAACAAAGTAAAAGTCTGAAATTGTCTGGTTTGCATATTATGTGACACCTTTAAATAGTCGTAAAAGACTTTAGATTTAATTTATCGGGTAGGGGGAATGCGCATTAAATAACATTTCTGTGAATGTACAAGAATTAGCCAAAAGGCTGGACAGAGGGGTTTCTATGGAGTGAAATTAGTCTCAAAATACCTGTGCGTGTGTAAAAATATTTGTGCATGTGTAATACTGGATTTGTAACTTCATAGGTTTCATCTTCCAGCAGGACTGTGACTCTAAACTTAACAGCCAAAGCTATAGTAGTTTGGTTTGGAACAATGCATGTCTTTCTGTTCAATTGTTCAGTCAAAGTTCAGTTTTCAATCCCATTTAGAAACTCTGAGAGAACTTGGAAATTGTTCATCCCTCAACCTGATTGTGTTTGAGCTATATTGTAAAGAACCACTGTAGGCAAAGATGTAATTTTATTGATTTGCAAAGATAACCACAGAAGGCACTTTTGCAAAAAATATTGATTGAGTGTAGCTTAAACAAACACACATCACTTTTATTTTTGTCTAGTAAGAATAAGGACTTGCATAGACAATATTATCATGTGTATCTAGTTAATTATGACAAACAACATTCAAATATTTTTAACGAATAAATACATGACAAATCGAACTTCTGTTCTGTGCAAATTCCAGAATAATGCTGTGTTAAATTACCTCTCTCTCGCTCTCTCTCTTTCCCTCTCTCGCTCTCTCGCTTTTTGTGTGTGTCTCTCTATCTCTCTTTCTTTTCCATGGGCGTGAAGTTCCACTTCCCAACTCCTCCAGGCTGAGAGGCAACTCCCGAAATAGCGCTGCTTGCTGGGAAGACTGCATGTAGGGGGAAAAAATGGCTGAATTGGTCTCACCGATTACTCGACAGGTTTCTGCGGAAAAGTGGAAAGCTGGAACCTCAGTTGCCGATATCAACCTTAAAGATGTCGAGGACTGTTTGATTTACGACCGCCGTGGAGTCTCTTTCCTTTTCAAGAGTTTATATCAAGACAGCAAATCGGTCATCATTTTCGTCCGGGTAAGAAAATAAAACTTTCTGTAGCTTGTTTAGTCAGTTAGCTGAGTAGAAGCCTCATAATAGATATTTCATCAGGTGGCCCTCAGCTCCTACGGTACACACCCACAAAGGGTTTCTCATTTTGTGGCGAAAACAGGAATAAAATACCCATACATAGTAAAACGAAGTGCTAAATAAACGCAGTTTTTAGATTATTTAAAACTTCTTCTTTTTTTCACAATACATGCTTGTAAATGCCACACACCATCTGTCCTCGCAGAATTTCTTGTGCTACAGCTGCAAGGAGTATGTTGATGATTTAAGCAAAGTGCCAAGAGGAGCGCTGGAGGTGAGTCCTGACCTGTAGGACGTGCCTACATCCGTATGATCTATCAGATATTTTATTTATTATGGTGATACCATAATGTTGTAGTGTCATGGTGACAACTTAAGTAAATATGAATTGGGTTTATTGTTGAAATACCAGTTTTTGCTATATGTCTGTGCAGGAGGCTGGAATAAGACTGGTTGTTATAGGTCAGTCTACTCATCAACATATAGAGGTAATAAAATCAATATTGTGTTAATGTCAATACTGTGTGACATTGTCTCAAGAAATGTATGACTTTACATTTAAAACTGGTATTTGGAATTTTATATAAATGTTGTATGTGTATACATGGGGCCCTGCAAAAGTTTTCATCCCCCTTGTCAAGTCATAAACTGCAATGTATTTTATTGGGATTTTATATGAATGACCAACACAATAGTGCACTTGTAAATTGGAAGGGAGATTATGCAATCTCTCAGAGTCTGAGCTATGTCAGAAAAAAAGACAATGTCAGTCTCCAAATGTGCAAACCTGATTGAGACACCCTTCAAAACAAAAGGTGGCTCCACAATATTTTCATTTATAAGGGTGGAACACAATTACCTTTTTTAGATCTGAATTTACACATTTTGGAATTTCTGCATAATTTTTCTTAAATAGCAGAACTCTGCATTATTGTGTTTGTGTAATATTCTAATAAAATACATTCTCGTTTAAAGGGGGGAAATGCAAAGAAGTGAAAGGAATACAAATACTTTTAAATGTTTCACCTATGATTTCTATGCCGTTTGTCCTAAACTAAAATCATGTCAGCTCTATTTATTTCTCCATAATGGATTTTTTTTTTTTTAATTAATTTCTGAATAAGTTCTTTGTGCTCCTCTACATTTATTCCAGCCTTTCTGCTTGCTGACGGGCTATTCTCATGAAATATATGTGGATCCAAAAAGATCCATTTACCTAAAGCTTGGGATGAAAAGAGAGGAGACATTCACAAACTCTGGTAATATATTTATGAGAGTTTAAAGTGTTTCTGCTAGTGTTAGATTAAATATAATGTACACCCTCGAAAACATGCAGATAGGCTACATACAATATACATAAAATCCTAAAATCTGAAGAGAATGTAATTTCTTTATGACAAAACTGGATAGTTAAATTTTTCACTGAGATGTGTTTTTGTAACCAGCGCTGCCCAGTCCTCATGTGAAGTCTGGTTTATTTATGGGCCAAATAAAGACCATATGGAGGGCTATGACCAGCCCTGCCTTTGATTTTCAAGGTGATTTGCATCAACAAGGTGGAGCCATCATTGCAGGACCAGGTAAGGTGTAATCTCTTAGTGTTCAATCATACAGTTTTTCTTCTTTTGTTTACTTTTGTTTTTCTTCTCTTCTGCTCTCTGCAGGCTCTCAAGTTCATTTTTGTCATTTTGATATGAACCGACTGGATCACATGCCCATCACCTGGCTCCTCCAACTAGCTGGAGTTCAACAGAGCCTGGACTTCAGTCCTAAACCAAAAATTATCCATGTGTAGCATTAATTAATTACTCATTTCCTTTAAGCGGATAGAAGTTACACTTCTTTTGTTCCTGTTAATGATGTAAATTAAAGCTCCTGTGTTACCAATATGACTTTCCTGTCTGTCAGGGGTCAGTGGTTAATATTTTAATCTAGTGTCACTTTTAGCCTGATCTTATCAGGATATAGATACAGACTACAGTAGAACTGACATGTTTTATTTATTTAAGTTGGGAAAGTTCCCAGAACTATGGGAATGAGTTCATATCACTCCCATAGTTTTGATTTTAAAATTTTTTAAATCAAATATTTTAAAACTGAATGTTTAAAATGTGAAAAGACGACCAAATATCAGGAAAAATGAGATCGTGATAACTAGTTCTGCCAATCTGCATAAGTTATAGACCTGAAGATAGAACTGAATATGCTAAATATTTCATTTTTGTTTTACGTGCCGTATTTTCTTCAGCCAGCATGTTCTCAACATTTGTATAGATTACATTTATTCACACATGTCAAAGCTAAAAGTAGAATTTTTCTTGTTGTTTTAGTTTTGAGAAGAAACCACAGTCATGGGCAAAGTGGCTACTTTGAACCTTTTTACATTGTGTCACATTTCAGTTTACGTTCATTCAATTTCATTTGACTGACCAACTTATAGTTATGAATAAATGTGCTGTAGAAGAGAAATTATAATGTGTTTTTAAAATTATTTTTGCTAATAAAAAACTGTGGAGTACATTTGTTTTTAGGCCCTCTGAAAAAAACAGTCGTTATAACCACTGTTTAATGCCAGTGTTTGAGGGGACGGCCCAACCACTTATGCACACTGAGAGACTGGCAGTTTTGTATATTCTTTTTTTTTTTGCAAGATACATCAATCTCACTCAAACTTGGAAGTGTCTGAAAAAGACATTTTTCAAGCGAATGAAATTATACAGCTGGGTTCTGTAGTGCATTTGGCTTATTATGAATTTTATTTAGGAGTATCAGAGTAAATGAAAAGAGATGAAATGGTGCTGTATAATATTGCAGCAGCACAAATTTGAGGAAATTTCTGATAAAATTTATGATTAGAGCACAAATGACTCCATACAAATGTATAAATAGAGTAGAGTTATGCAATAGGATCCTATAAAAGTGAGCAGCAACACTTTTATAGAACTCTACAAAAGTGAATACAAATGCAAGCCACACTTTTCAGATTATTATTTTCAAAAATATTTAAACAATCTTCCTTCTATCTAACAAATAAGCACTACATATAGTTGATCTATCATACAGAATCCCAATTAGGTGCTCTTCATGCAAGTTTGCTTTCATAATGTGAGAAAGTTTTTGCTAAAAGTATTCACAGCTTCCAACAGGTATGACAACTACTTGAAAGAGTTTTTTGAGCTGAGTTAGTTTTTTTATGTTGGCTTTGTTTATTTTCTATGACTCCATTCAGAATCAGTCTGTTTCTATGTATAGCGGAGTGCAATTTTACAACTGTACTTTTGAGTAAAATTCCTGTTGTACTGACGTTTGTATTCATCTTTTAAGTTTTTTAATCATATTATCAAATAAAATGTTATCTCCAGCTTCACCTCATTTGATCACATTCAAGGGTCTGGTCAGGTGCATCCAACTTCCCCTGATCTAGCCTGGCCTCTGTAAACTGCAAAACTACAGCAACTGATCAGCTAAGGGTGGGCTCTGGACATATAATCCTGATACGTCACATGCAGGGGATTCGGAAAACAGAAACCTGCCCCTGTTCAAAGACGTCACCACCACAGAGAGCCAACTCAACCTCGGTTTGACACAGAACACAACACAAGCACGCACAGAGAGGCTGCACCGGGAGCGCAGGGGCCAAGCCATGTCACGTTAACAGCAACCGGGGACAGCTGAGGGGGCATCGGTGGCAAACTCTTCGCTCGGGAAATGTCCTTCATGCTACAGCCCCAGAGGAGAGAATGAAGCGCAAAAGCGAGAAGAGGCGAACCGAGTCGAGGAAAAAACGCCGCGCAGCCCACAGCAGCTCAGAGGCGGAGCTAAGCTCTGATATTTACATTGCGATAACAGGTAAGAGGGGTCTGCACAGTGAACCCTGTCAACTTTCAGCCCACTTGGCCAATGCATTGAGACCTGCGTACACTGTGTCCTTTTAAAACGCAGCACTCCTTGATTTTCTTCAGCTTTTTCCCCCCAATATGGCGACACCGTGTGTCCTTTATCGGCCAGAGGGCTTGTAGGGAGTTACCTTTAAAACAAATACCCAAAATGTAATTGATGTTTAGTATTTAGTCACGCTTGAAATTCATTATCTCCATGCGTCTCCTTTAGCCGATCGTGTTTATGTCACGCATGTGCACATGGGCGGTGCTGTGATGTGTTTATGCTGATAATAAATAGTGAACTCCACATCAGCTTCTCTCGATAATGATTTTCACATGTTTATGACGTTTCCTGGTTCCAGTTCATCCTTCATGAGCTCAAGTCTGACAGAAAAGGGTTTGTCTTAAGTGGAAATCGCAAAGCTGACTGGCTGACGGATCGTCCTAGCAACCGCTTTGGCAACTATCCCGGAGCCTATCACGTCGCTCATGTGGAGAACTTTAAACTAAAACAGGCGGAGACCGAACTCAAATAACAGTGTCTTCCTCCAATCAAATGGCGTCCTGGATCTGTCTCAGCCAATAGCGTGCCGGGGAATTCTGAGAAGGCGGAGTCTCCCGCGGAGAGAAGGTGGGAGGGGGATCAGTTTTAGCAGAGTGCGTACTTGCACTCTAAAGTCTCCTTCGCTCTTCGGATGGTGACTTTCTTCTTTTTCTTTTTCAGGATCAGGGAAATAAAACTTCTTTTTGCGAAAAGTTTTTATACAACTGATTTTACCCTTTTTTTTAATAAATAAATAAAATAACAGAGCACAGTTCACGTGTAAAATTTACTTGCATGTTTTCGTGAAGGAATCCGCTTCGTACCTATAGGTGGAAAACGTCATGTTCGGATCTGCTCGCAAAATGACCTCAGACGATGTTTCCTCCAGATGTATCGAGTTTATTAACGGTATGTTACCAGAAATGTTTAATAAGTTATGTTGGAAGTGCTGCTGTCCTGCTTGGAATGGATGAAAGGAGTTATATAAAGACAATAGTAATTGACTTGGACCTTTCTTTTTGTCTCCCTGCCCCCTCCTTCGTTCCTTCCTTCTCTCCTCAGATCAACTATATTTTGCCATACTTCATCAAAAGATCAAGAGCACAGCTGACCGACACTGTTTCTGCATAGATGAAGAGCTGGTATATGAGAAGTGAGTTCTTTGCAATGCAGTGCAGTGCAGTATTTCCGGACTTTGCTCTTTGACCTTCTGCTCCTTTGAGTGCAGAGTTTTTAAATAGAATTACAATAGTGTTATTGCAAAAAACATATATTTTAAGTGTAATACATTATGTGGTTTTATGTTTTTAATTTTCAAGTGTATTTACGGGGAGTTCTATTAATTTCCATGCTGAAATTAAGAACTAGGTGACAAAGTGAAGCCTGTGCAACTCAAAGTTGCCCAAGAGTGATAACGTTACATTGGAAATGCTGAACTTGGACGTCAGCTCATAAAAGTGTCCACCAAAGACAATCTACAGATTGTACTTAATTAATGAAGTAAGGATATATGGCAAATGTAACACACATAATGGTTGGACGAGAAGTGTAAATACTTCTCCATTCTGTAAAAAGAGCAGTTCAAATGCTTTGATAAAAAACTCAAAATGATTGTAACATTAATGTCCATAATTGTACGTAAACTTCTGTACAGAATCATATTAATGTCTGTGTGTATGCAAGCTATTTTAAGTTTTTTTTTAAGTGTTTTAAGCTACTTTAAGCAGCAAACACTCACTTCCTTATTTGACTCAAGACACAGAGTAAAGAAATGTTGCTAAGCCTGCCAGAAACAACAAAACTCAAACATTTTATCACCTGAAAAACATCCCGCTCTTAAACAACACCTACAGTCGCTTCAGTTTGTTCTCTTTGCTCCTGTTTTTGAACAAACATGCCATGAACTGAGTTGTGTGTCCTCGTCCCTTAGTTTTAGAGTGTGTTTTTTTTTCTCTTCCCTCAAATCCACAATTCCAATTGTTTCATTATCCTGGAGAAAAACATGCTTTAAATGAAGACAGATCTGTTCTCCTTACATTTATTTATTTCCATGGAGATCACCCAGGTTTCCTGGATAGATTTTTAGAGCACTTTACAGTATTTACTGCATATCTTTACGACATGTTCCTGTTGAAAAGATCTTTCTGTCAAGAACACAATCAGTTTTATGAATGCAGTGTTTTTGAAACCTTGTCATCATCCATAATGGTAACACCTTCCTGTTTTAGTTGGCATGGCTTTAAGGTTTCCTTGTTTCAGATAAGTGTCTTTCAATGTTACTCATCCACTTTAAAACAGTGGAAAGGCGGATACTGATTTGTCCATGTTTAATACTTTAAAGATTTGTTTTTGAAATCTAAAAGTATAATGTTGCCAGCCTTTTACCTCTGCAGTTCTTTGGTGAGACTTAACCTTAAGGGGTTCCTACTTATGTAGTAAGGAAAAGTATTCATCCATCCATCCATTTTCTTGCACCCTTATCCCTTGTGGGGTCGGGAGTTGCTGGTGCCTATCTCCAGCTGCGTTCCGGGCGAGAGGCAGGGTACACCCTGGACAGGTCGCCAGTCTGTCGCAGGAAAAGTATTGAATTTGGTTAATGTTTTTTTTTTTTTTTCAGGTCTGGATACATGGACAAAAATAATTAACATGGAGAAATTTGTTTTCCCCAAATTATATTGCCCTTATAATTTCAACAACAACAAAAAAAAAATTGCTCCATGTAGCAGAGTTCTATTTCTAAAGTATGTTCAGGTGATGTTTACTGCACTTTACTTTTCTTATTTATTATTTTCAATGTAAATTCTAATTTCTGGTTTTATGTTTATTGTGGTTATTGATTTTTACATGACATTTTTTCAACTTCATGTACTTTGTCCTTTGTCTTTTCTATACAGCACCTATATTGAAAGTGTTTTATAAACACATTTCCTATTACTGTATTTATTATTGTGGCCTCTGCGTCAACTGCTCAAATCTCACAAACAGCTTAATTTAATTGTCTGTTGTTTCCAAAAAGGTTTTATGTCCTATTTTAATTTTTTCAAAATGTTATGCCCATAGAACAGACCAAAACAATGAACCAAACTACTGATGGTAGATATTATTCATTTGTTTTTCTTAAACATATTTCTTATTGTTTTTTAATCCATTATTATAAATGATCAAAAACTCTCACTACTGCAAAGCTGTCCACAATGGAATAATGTAGACAGGTTGCAACTTTTTTTTCTGCTGGTGGAATAAAATGCTTTTAAAGCAAATAGAAGAGCATTTTCATTGCAGCAGTTTCAGGTCTTGTCCCAGACAGGACACAGCTGACGTGAGGTCCATCTCACTAGTACAAAACAAAAAAAACCAAACTCTTATTTTACATTTCTTTCTCCTTTTTTAAATTGAAACACTCTATCATTAGAAGCTTCCAAATATACTCATTACTCTTGTCAGTATTTTCACTGTAGGCCTGATGGCGCTGATTCGATCTTGTGAAGCTTCCCCAGGGACTGAGGCTGGCTGCATAAATAGCCATTCTTACACTCTCTTTCTTCCCTCTTTGCCTCTCACAGCTTCTATGCGGACTTTGGTCCCCTTAACCTGGCCATGTTTTATCGCTTCTGTTGCAAGCTGACAAAGAAGCTCAAGGTAAAGTAAACTGCAGCAATTAATTACACTTCCTGGAAAAGGAGAGTGGAAAAGAAAACATTGACCAGTCAATATCTATTTATACTTGCAGTGGGCTGTATAAACAGCAGATTTGCAGAGTTTTAGTGTGCTAGTTGTTTTACAACTATTGTCAGGAATGGTGCTTGTGAGCCACTTCCTGAGGCAGTTATACCTGGACGATCCAGTATTTCTGCACCTGTAATTTAATGGTGTTTTTAGAGCATTTAATCATTATCTCGCCTATTTTTAATCACCACCATTTCTGTTGAAGTCAGCAGATGTTACAGCTTAAATAAAAACACAGTTTTATTAGAGAAGTTATCTGTTTTTATGTACTTCTGAGTAAGATAACTTCTGGGTGACAAAGCAGGGTGATAAAACCAAATAATTCACGCAACTCCTGCGTTCTCCATGTTGTAGTCAGTGAGATTGATTTAACATCTCTTCTGTTATTTGCCATGTTTTGGACAGTCAATTACACTCACGAGGAAGAAGATAATTTTTTATACTTGTGGGGATCAGAAAAAACAAGCCAACGCTGCCTATCTAATAGGATCGTACGCAGTAAGTTTTACACAAATGTACATATTTCATGTAGGTGTGGGTGGGTGTCAAATGTCAAAATTGGTATGCAATACAAGAGAGTGCATGCTGAAAAGATCCTTGTCTTGTACAGGTGATGCATCTAAACATGACACCAGAGGACACATACAGCCTACTGGTATCCAGGAATTCAACTTATCTTCCATTCAGGTAAAAAGTCACCATGTTATTGTTCTTGAACATGTGTTGTTTTAGCATTACTTCTGTTCAATTGTGTGCTCAAAATATATTTTAAAGCAGACAGTTTAAAACAAAAAATGATCTTTTGGTTTGCTTTAAAGTGTTTCTCTCTCTATAATGTGAAATTGGAAGTCCCAGATTCCTTAAATTTAATGTTTTTGATGTGTGTCTTTTTGCACGCGAACTCTGTAAACATTTGGGATTTTCAGGATGGGTGGCTGGGTTGACCAACAAAGAAACAGAAATCCTGTCATGTAACAAAAGGTAAACAGAAAATAACTTCAGAGGAGGATGCACTGAAAGAGGATAATAAACTGATGAATAATCATCCCTGGAATTAGATGATATTCCATTGATGATATTCAGTGGTGATTATGCCGCGTATGGTCAAACGTGTCTGTGTGTTGTTGCACACAAAGGCCAGATGAAATGTTTTAATGAACTAAATTGCCTAGAGCAGAGGTGTCAAACTCCAGTCCTCAAGGGCCACTGTCCTGCAACTTTTAGATGTGCCTTGAGGACTGGAGTTGGACACCTGTGGCCTAGAGGATGCTTTTGCAGATCGGTCTCATCATTTTGTTTCTGTACTTCACAGAGACGCCTCATTTGGAACCTGCATGTACAATCTGGACATTCTGGACTGCCTGCTTGGAGTTCACAAAGTATGGAAATGAACAATAAATACAATTTTCTGTCCTCTGACGCCATGATGCCGATTAAATGAAATGCAATCCCTGTCACCTTCCTTTAGGCTGTGCAGTACGGCTGGCTGGACTTCTCCAACTTTGATGTTGAAGAGTACGAGCACTACGAGAGGGCGGAGAATGGAGACTTTAACTGGATAATTCCTGGGAAGTTTCTCGCGTTCAGTGGCCCTCATCCAAAAAGCAAGATAGAAAATGGTGATTATGCAGAGTATCGGTCAACAAAGTATCGGTTGCACACAACCGATACTTGGTTGGCTTTAATATTCTCCTTTTCCTGCAGGGTACCCTTTACATGCTCCCGAGGCCTACATCCCGTACTTCAGAAAACACAACATCACCACTATCATCAGACTCAACAAGAAGATGTACGATGCGAGACGTTTCACAGATTCAGACTTTGAGCATCATGACCTGTTCTTTGTAGACGGGAGCACGCCAAACGACACCATCGTCAGAAAGTTCCTCAACATCTGTGAGAACGCAGAGGGAGCTATTGCGGTCCACTGCAAGGGTAAAGGCTATACTCTGAAACATCTTAATAGCTGCTCCACTCTGCATTGTTTGACTTATGAAGATTACTGCAATGCTTCTACTGCTTTTGTTTCCAGCTGGCCTGGGAAGAACTGGTACCCTAATCGCCTGTTATATGATGAAACATTACGGCCTGACTGCAGCGGAGGCCATCGCATGGATACGGATCTGCCGGCCAGGATCCATCATTGGACCACAGCAAAACTTTGTAGAAGAGTAGGTGTTTATTCAACCCAGATTTTAATGAGAAAAAAATAAGTCAATGTGCTCTTTTAATTTTTTACTTTGACAAGGCTTATAAACCTCACAGGGACAGAACATAAAGTCTTTGTTACCAAGGAAGCTTTACGGTAGCTGTCTTTGCACAACAAGACAGGATTTTGAATCATCAATCAGTTTGCATGTCCAATAAAGACGTCTCTTTTGACATGATAATTTTACATTATAAAAATGGCAAGAATCTTTTTGTTTTAATGAATTTGGCCTGAAACTCTCTGTTCATACAGTAGAGAATTTAATTCCTTATTTGGTGAGATACACACACCATGCTGAGTGCCAAGAAGGATAAACAACATATCTCGGCCAGCATCCATGTCCGCTCTCTCCCTCACTCATTCATCCATACATTGTGGAAATGTCTGCCACAAGGAAACAGTTATTACTTTCAGTAAATGGGCTAAAAGGGAGAGGGAACAATGAAAATTACAGAAACTGAAGAGTTTCTGCCGATTGAAACTGAAAAATTCATCATGGCTGGGATTTATCTGTCCTCTGTGAAGAGTATTAGGCTCATGATTTGTTTGATGAGTCGCCTTTTATGTAAAATGGGACACATTTCCCCTAGAAATATTGGCAATCTGTCAGTAATAACTCACATGAAGCTTCCAGGCATTATATTCTTCTTTGTTGCTCCCTGTATGATATTTTTCTTTCTCTGAATAGACTGAATATTTCTGCATATAATTTACTTTTACACAAAAAAAGAACACCTTTTAACAATTTAATAATGTTATTCCCTTTATTTAATTTTTTAATGCTATCAATTCTATAAATACTATTAAAAATGCAGCTGATGCGGTTAAAGAATCACACTGACTTCTGATATTTACTCTTCCACCTCTAATTTCCAATAACTCACTGTATTGTTGATGTTTGGAGGATAACATGTATTCTGGTGAATCAGGTCTGGGTGTGTTTGTGTGTGTGTCTTTGTTCCCACGTTTGAGTTACAGCTCTTGTTCGGAAGCCAGTGTTTGATCATAATGGCAAACGCTGTTTCAAAGGATTATTGTGTCTGGGCAGGTTTTAAGAGAAGCATAAAACAGAACACTTGGTTGTGGTTTGGCAAGCAAACAAATCAACTCAGGTTTGCCCTCCATTTACGTCATCAGGAAGCAGAACAGCCTCTGGGCAGAGGGAGATGTTTTCCGGGAGAAGAAGCTGAATGAGCGGGAAAACGGCAAGACGGCTGTAACCAGAATCCTGTCTGGAGTGGACGACATCACAATCAACGGCAGCAACAAGAACAGGGCATCCAAGAAAGAAGAAATAGAGCTGGTGAGTTTTCTACGCCTCTTCTACCATGTGCAGATTAAAATACGATTGTGCAGCAGTTGTCTTTATTATAGTTTTGCAGCCTGTAGGAAATGAAACACGAGGATGTTAACTTTTTCTTGCCAAACGCCTCTTTGTGTTGCAGTACAATGATGAAGATGAGAGAAATGGCGTCACGCAAGGCGATAAACTACGAGCCCTGAAGAGCAAGAGGCAGGCCAGGTCGTCTTCAGGTTCTCTGTCGTAAGTATCCACGCAGTCCGCAAGCACCATCATGCATCCTCACCCATATGTGTTATAATAGGGTGAAATAAGAGATTGTTTTCCATGTCAGACCATTACATGTATACTCAGGTGTTTTTCAAACCATAAACAGCTTATGCTTTGAAGACCAGAAAGTGACCACGTATGTCGTTCTTTTTAATTTACTTCATGACCATTTAGTTTGATAAGCTTCTCTATTCCTCAGTGGTTTCCTAGCACAGTCAGCTGTCCTTTCAAACCAGCTTGTAGCAATCATAACAGTCCTCTGTTTGATCTAGAATGCCAAGTTCATAGCAGCTGTGATATTGTTAAATGTAACTTTTTCTTTGATTTTTTTTTTTATGCTATGGCATGCAGATCTAGTGAATTACAGTGCTATGATTGTGATTAGTGAGGGATGAATGATGCATCAAGGAAGGAGCAGCTCAGATATTAGAACAGAGTTATGGACACAGTTGTTTGACACTCGCTCTTCCAGTTAAAACAACTTATTTGTTAAGAACTCGATTTAAAATGGAACAAAAGATGTGGGAGTTAAAGACCAGTTGCAAAGCAATTATGTTTCCTCTTCTCGGAGGTGATTGGGCAGGGAGAGGACACATTGTAGATCTTCCTTGTCACTAGGTTATTCAGTCAAGATGTTCATTATGTAAAAGCCCCTCTTTAAATCAAAAGGCCAGACTTTGACGTAAGCTGCGTGACTGGGAGTACTTGTATAGTTAAATATTTAAGTAAAAAAAATACTTTGTGGCACATAGAAAGTTTTTTATTTGCCTTCTGTAGGGACATTGAAGTGTAAAGATGTCTAGATTAGGGAAACATTAACCAGGGCGTAGCCGCAGCTACACTCCCAACACCTTACAATGTCAACAAACAACATTTTTTCCTACATCATAGGATCTTTACTTGCATTTTATTGCAAAGCAGCTGCACCGTATAAGCAATTTTGATATGACTGCTAAACATTGTGGTGACAAACAACGTTTCTCACGTTTCTTCTTGTTTTTGTTTTTCTTTAAACATGCTACCACCACTGGCCAGTAAAATCTATATGAGGTGCTGGCAGTGAGAGCGCCTCCAATAGGTCAAATTATTATTGACATGCATAACATTAATCTCAGATCTCACTTGAAATACAGTAATTGACCAAATACTTCATCCAAGCTAGGGCTGTATGATTGTATTTTTTTAATGAACTGATTATGTTACATTAGGATCAATGCCAGCATGGCAGATCTAAATAATTATTGCTCCTCATTGTCTTTGTGTTTAATTGTAACCATGAAACTTGTGTGGCTCAATATTTTCTACAGTATTTTCCACCAACGGACAATTTGATCCAGATTCAAAACTTCTTAAATTTTCAATTTAATTGTACCTTCTCTATTGTCACCAGGAGGCTAATCTGTAAGCAGAGCATGAAGTGAAGAAAACTATCTGCTTCTAATTCAGCTCCACTCCTTTTTTCTGATAGGTCCTAACTGCTGAGCTCACAGCTTTAAAAAGTCACTGATGGCATCATAATGGTCTCATTTAGCTTTCTAACTGTGGTTTTCACAGTAAATAAATATAGAGGTAAGAGTTGACGGAAAAAACAAAAGAGACGATGCAAAGAAACGATGGTTTGTGTGAATGCAAGCTTTAGCAGAAGCACTACTGTAGCAAGAGCTGTTAATGCATACCCTCTACCAATCAAATATCCTAAAAACGTCCAACTCCACATCATTTGTGGCCATATAAATAGAGCTGTGGAAGGATGGGTGTCAGCCTGGCTCAGGATGGTTGACCGGCCTCTGTCCATGTACCCATATGGCTTTGGCTTTTGTTGTCCCATGTCAGGCAGGTGGTAGTGTTCTGCTGCAGCCTCATGGGCACGGCGTGGCCGATGTGTTGCCTGCCGTTCAAAAGGTAGCAGAGAGAGGCAGAGAGAGGGACAGTGGGGCAGAGAGAGAGGATGTGAGGTTTTGTATGAAGGAGGTAAGTGCACGTCACTTCCTTTTCAGCTTACATCCTCTTCCTGTAGAAATGGTTGCTATGCCAATGAATGGTATGGCTGATCTTGTTTTTTTTGTTGTTGTTTTTTCCCCCCTTTCTTTCTTTGAATTACTATGGTGTTAAGTGGACATGCCCTTAGTGAATGCGTTTCATTTACACGCCTTTCATTGTCTGCCCGATGGACTCACTGAGCCGCTCTGCTTCGATATAAAGGCATACAGTCACTTGCAGAGGTTTTCCAACCCCTCAAATGTTTTTCTGCATTTTGTCATTTTATAGCCACTAACTTCAATGGGATTTGAGAGATATTAGAGAAATACTAAAAGCACTTTTTTTTAATCTACAAATATGACTCTGAAAATTTCTGTGAG
Source organism: Brachyrhaphis roseni (assembly GCA_903066815.1). Taxonomy (NCBI): domain Eukaryota; kingdom Metazoa; phylum Chordata; class Actinopteri; order Cyprinodontiformes; family Poeciliidae; genus Brachyrhaphis; species Brachyrhaphis roseni. The sequence continues at coordinate 22,956 of CAEFZY010068792.1, forward strand.
ATAGAAAGCCATAAAAACCCATGTAAGGGAAATACCACAAAACTAAAACTGCGCATCACCTGACAAAAGCATCCTAATAGTGAAACACGGTGGGGGCAACATCATGCTGTGGGTATATTTTTCAGAGTTCTTGTGAAGATGGATGGAGCTAAAAACAGGACAATCCTGGGGAAAAAATCTTGCTAGAAACTAAAAAAAAGACATAAGACTCGGGTGGAGGTTCATTTCCCATCAGCACAACAACCCTAAATTTACAACCAGAGCCCTGAGGGTAACACACAACATATCAGTGTGTTAGTAAGGACCAGTCAAAGTCCAAATGTTTGTTCTTCAGTCTGACTGATATATTTTACAAGGAAGAATTAGCAGAAAAATTTTCAAAACCTAAACATCCTCTTAAAGACTTGGTTCCACATGGTTCTACAAAGTCCCTATTCATTATAGGTTTAATCTTCCACTTAACTTTTACGCACTATGATTTTATTTATTTCATAAAATCTCAGTAAAATACATTGAAGTTTGTGGTTGAAACGTGACAGAGTGAATATGTTAGAACGGTGCAAACATCTTTGCAAGGTACTGCATCCCAGATATCTTCTGTCAATTAGGGCCTATAAATAAAGTCCACTGTTGTTTTTACTAGCAGCACCAGTTGTTCAACTGATTCCAGATATAAATAAGATCCGGAATAGCTGAACTGAAGGTTTTGGTTCTTGGCTTGCACTGCTGACTTGGCACTACTCATAAAGTTGTTAAGAAACACTTGAGCCTTTATAAAAACTTGCTGTAGCTACTTCCTTTTTTGGTCAGTTAGGTTATTTTCCTGCAGCAAATGTTTAGCTGTAGGTTTTCTTTTTTAAAGTAAATATACCGTATTCTAATTATTTTGATTTGTGACTTAATTTGTGGTCGTGTAAGGACAGTTAATCACAAAACATCATGCATACATTTCTGAGGGTGAACTGGGGTTAAAAGCAGATTCTTATGCATGCTCAGGGGGAAGTTGAGACAGAATAGGAGGTTTACTTGCACTTTTTAGGGTATATGCTGTATCAATGTATATCCTGCTGTACAAAAATCTAATTCAGGGCTGAATTTCACCATCTGGCTCCACTGTTTTGTTGCGTAACACTGCAGCGCATGTTCAATTGCAGGGACAATTAGAAGAATGCTTATCCAAACTTTTGCCCATCTCTTCTGCCGTTTTCCATGCATGACATAAAGTACTAAACTCCTTTGGCCACGCATGCATGCACGCGCCTCAGTTTCGATCACCGTTTCCGTCTGACATGTTATAATGTTAGGCTGGAGTCACTGTCAATTGCCGGTTGTTTTTCCATTGCCTTTATGACTGGATGGGTGTTCACATACCACCCGAGCTTTTCACTCCTGCAGGTTTTCAACTCTGTCAGCTTCGGTTGAAGTCGGCAGTTTCATGAAATTTAATTAGATAATCCATACAGTTGAAACCAGATATTTGCATAAACTGTTGTTAAGAAAATAAATAAGTCTTACCTAAGGTGAAACACTGAGTCAAGAATGAATCAAAATGCATTTTGATTTTTATTTTATTAAGAAATTAAGCAAAGAATATGAGCAGTGACTCCCCTAGCTAGTCCAGGGAATGTGATATTAAAGGCACATCGCTTTTAATATCCACCAGATAAAATTGATTGACTGCTTGATTGATTGAAATAAAAGGTTTTGTCACAAGGTTGTGTAAGGAGAAAAAAATGTTCTCGCTGACTGTTTAATGCTTAATCAGATGTAACGCTTCCCGTTTTCGGCCAGTTAGTATTGATACAATCATTTATATTTGTTAAATGGCAAAAATAATGAGCAAAAACCTTCATTAAATTCATTTATGTAGCATTTATGTCTTGAAATTATTTGTTTCAAGACATAAGATCTGAAGCCAATAGAGGTTTTTTGGGCAGAGTTAAAAAGGTGTGTGTGATCAGACAGAGTACAAACCGGACTTACATCAATTCTGCAAAGAGGAATTGACCAAAAGTCTAGCAAACCGTTGCTGGAAAAATACTAGAAACATTTGATCCAAGTAATGCAGTTTAAAGGGAAACCCAGCAAATACTAAAGAAATGCATAAGTTTTAAGAAATTTTAATATTTTATCATTTAACAAACGGAAACAATTGGTATTCGTAATTGACCTTACACAAGAAAGGTTCGGATTTAACGCCCAATGGTGACAAAATAAAGATCTTCTTTTTATACAGCGTATGTCAACATCTGGTTTCAACTGTTCCTAAATTCTTGTTGGGTTTCACATTGGTTGAGAAGTCTGACAATTATAATAGTCTACTTTGTGTAATGAAACACATTTACTCTCATGTTCAATTTGTTTCTGCACTTCGAGTCATTTATGGGGACGTGCGGGTGTCGACTGCTGTTAAACAATGTCTGCAATGTTAGAATATCAGAACAAACTCCAGCCGTGTGGGACGATTGGATGCAAGACTTTGTGAAGAGGGTGTTTCATCTAATCCAGTCCCAGTGGAAAAGCACAACATGAGAGGCTTTGTGTCCTGCCCAGACGTCTCTTGTCTCTCCTTCCTTTTTTTTCCCCCCCGTTTGCTCCTGTTGGATTTGTCCTCCTTTCAGATGGCTGGTAGCCATGCTGCTCTCCCTGTGTAGCCTTGCCCTGTGGTGGATTGTGTATGGCTTCCCTTCTTCCATCCTGCATTTCTGTATAGACGGGTTAGGAATTCTCTGAGTTCTGCCGCCCATCAGCGCCCCTTCCCCCCCAAACCTGTCCTGCCCCTCCTTCTGGAGCTCTAACTGAGAAATGCTGTAAGTGAGCCCCTGGTCTCTTCTAATTCCCAACCCCAATTACAAATTTGTTCAGAATCATCCTCTTCCTTTATTCTATCGTTTGTTAAATCTTAAATCCGATCAGCAGAGCCAGTTTTGTTTTTAATCACACACATTGTCCTTGTCACTATTTTTCCTCTTTAATGATTTATTCCCATAGACATTCCTGTCACCTTGCCATGCTTTGCTGTTTATTGTGTTGGCTTCCAACTGTTAGTTAAATCATGTTTATTAAGACGAGACTTTGCTCCATTGATTTATTTCTAGTTTACTAACGTAACCTGCCTGCCTGCTAAATGCAAAAGGCTTCATTAATCTGAATGTATTTTTGCTAGTTTCTATGCAGCCTCCCCCCTCTCTGACCCTCAAATCAGTCATTTATTTTCCGATTCAAACTCCCAGAGATTTATGTCACACTATGCATGTCTTTGCAGACAAGAAGAGAACAAAATTAACACCAGGTCGTCTTCGCAGTCCCTCAGGTAAAATGTGCAGCTCGTATAATGAACACATAAAAGATGGCATCGACCAATAGATGTGGCTTTATCTGTCTGTGCAGCAGGGTGATCATACAGGACGGAGTTGAGGGCTGTAAGACCAGTGTCAGTGCCCTGGCTCTGTCTGACCGCTCTGATAGCAGGAAGAGGACCAGAGCGTCTCTGCCAGCTAACGGAGTAGGAGGAAGGTCGGTTTGAGTCCTAACACATATTAACCAAAGTAACACACAATGAGGAGATACAGGAAATGTCTTCTCATTGAAATAAAAAAACTTTGATTATCTGAAGCTATTTGTATTTTTTATGTAAAAGAGTACCATGAATGTGTTTAATAGTTGTTGTTTTTTTCATGTGGCAACGACACAGTTGAGGAGCAAATCCAGAGGCTATAGCCACTCGCACAGCGTCTTTCACTATTATTTATCAAACTTTTTCACATTTCAGTGCAATTTGATGTGTTAGACCAAAGTAAAGTGGCAGATAATGGCAAAGTCTAAGGGAAATGTTTAAAAATCATGTCTTTCCTTCAGCTTTACACTTATCCACAACTTTCTATTAGTTTAGGGCATTCAACTCCAGTAAGTACCACTTTGAAGTCTAGCTACAACAAGACAAAATGTGAAAAAGTTAGCATTTAAAAGTATGAATACTTCTGCAAGACGCTGTAGATCCCTGTGGAGTACATTAACAGCTTTCCTTCTCTCTACCAGCTCCCTGAGCCAAACCAGGCTGGTCAGGTCCCTAGGCAACCTGCATGTAGTGGCTGGCAACAGCGACCCAATGTTCTGTGAGCCGTGTGGCAACCATAGAGACACGGCCAGTGTCAGAGCCAACACAGGCGCCCTCATCAACTTAAACGCAGCACAGGGACACCTGCAGGCAAGCTCCCTCAGACACACTCTGAGCCCAGAAGAGACCTGGGGCTGCAATTATATGCAAAAATACATTGCTGGCTTTTTACTTCAAAGACAGAGACATGTTTGGCTCCTCCTACTCGATGTTTCAGCTGTTGAATTTGTAGAGTTTCTGATGAGGCAGGGAGATCCATTTTTCCCTCTAAATTTTACAAGTGAATGTCAAGAGATATTTGGCATCATTTCTGAATAGACCTATTAGCTTTCACATCTTTTATCAAGGGCCTGTACATTATATATAGTAAAATTCAGATACTTACCGGTATTATTGGTGCTCATAATTTACTAAAGATCACCACAAGGCAGATCCTCTAGTTCAAAAAACCTCCAAACAATTAATCTGCTCTTCAATGTTTTTTAAAGATGGACAACAGGCAAAAATTAAACTCAGTTGTACTTTTACTGCACTGTATTTTAATTTATACACTCTACATGCTGTAGGCACATTACTGTTTTGTAACATTATTGCTATGTATTTATTAATTATGTAGTTGCTCTCATTGCCATGGTCAGTCATTTGTTTTTAAAAGCCCTCAACAAACTTTACACTGAATCAAGAAGTGAAACTGTTGTTTTGCCACTGCAGTCCTGTACCTAAAAGTATTAAAAATAAGCTTTTAATTTAAATAAGACTGTATGAACAGTGGATAAATATAAATGGTTTGCAAGATGACTTGATTTGTCCAGGAAAAAAAACCCTGCATGAATGATTTTCCTGCAAAAGAGAAAAGAAAATACAAAAAACACAGCTGTAATATAATTTCTTATTTAAAATAAGAAATGTTACGTGTTGAATATTAGGCCAAATAGTGGTTGAAAGTTTGAGTAAGAGGTGCCAAAAATTTATTTTTCTACTTAGATTCTAGTTGTCAGATGGATAGAGAAATCCAGAGACTCTGTTTACTCTTTTCTTTTGATTTGCTGTGCAGTGCCTGAGCTACGAGAAAAAATAACTCCTATAGCCCACCACTGAAAGTTTATTTCAGCAATTATGTCAAAAAAGTGAAACTAGCTAGTGCTACTACTGATTACACACACTGATTCAAACCCAAAAGTTGTTTTCTCATAAAATTACATAACAGAAGACTAAAGAATATAAAGGAAAGGAAAATAAAGAAGCTGGCTGTTCAAAGTGCTTAACCCAGGCATATTAGTGGGAAGTTAAGTGGAAGGAAAAAGTGTGATAGAGAAACAAACATAATCAACAGCAATAGCCTTGGGAGGGTCGTGGAGCAAAGCCCACACAAGACGGACCCACACACATATTTAACGCCTCCATGCCAGACTTGATGCTGTAATTCATGCAAAAACAGCCCCATTAAAGTATTTAGAGCAAATACTGCACAGTGTATTGACATTTCACACTAGGTCCACATTTATGCATTACGTTTCCTCTCCTTAATGACCTTGTGTAATTCTGTAACTTTCAGGGAAGCTGAATTATAGCCTTTTAATTGCTGCAAACCAGAATAATCTACATTAAATAAATACTTAAAATGTATCTAGTGTCTATCATGAATCTGAGTTTCACTTTTTGAAATTAATTCCTGAAATAGATGCATTTTTCAATGATGTCGGAATTTATGAAAATGCTCCTGGACTAATTTAACAGAGTATCTCTATAAAATATGGTCTTTCTTACTCTGATTAAAAATGGGGGGTTAGAAAAAAACGTCTTCTCAGATTCCACTAATCATGCAAACATTTTCTCTGTACTTTGCAGTATAAATCTCTCCCTAACATGCCTATAAACTCTAAAATGTCCCATGCCAACACGTAAACTCTTAATGTGCAAAGGTCTCTCGTCTGCAACTTTCTGAATCTTTTCTTGCCCGTTTCTACGTCAGCGTCTTTTAGATTTCGAATGGCTATGGCTTTTCTAGACTTTGCTGCTCACTGTGTGATCTGCCTGTGGCCATCAGCCACTTGTAGCCGTATTTTGCATCCTTTACTTGTGCTCCACTGCCATGCTCACCTTTCCATCTGTTCGTCTTTCTTGCACACAACAGACTCGCTGTGTCACGAGGACGTAAAGCTCGCAGCTCTTTGCAATCAATTAGATTTTCCAGGCTATGGTATCTATCCTCATTCCTATTCAATTTGCTGTCTTTTGTAATAGTTTTTCCGTGACATCTCTAAATAATTATGTATTTTTTTCTTCTCTCACAGTCACTCCATACCCAAAGCTAGAGCTCCTCTTCTCCGGTAAACCTGTGAACCTGGAAAAATGAGAAGATATCCAATCTCTTTTGGAGAAAGGCTGGCATGAATCTCAACTTGATGTGAACGTTTACTGCAGATGAACAAGATGGTTTTATTTTTTTTTAACAAAAACACCACATCATTAAATTTTAATGGTGTTTGTTTTTACTTACTGAATCATTCAGCTAAAATGTCTGAATTATCAGCAACCACAACTAGTATAAGTGTAAAGCTGAGAAATTATTGGTTCACGCAATCTTAGCATGAAGTACTGTGCACCGTTATACTGCCATTCAGCATGTTTTGGACAAGGCCTGTCATTTGATCACCTTTTCAGCTCCTTTATTTCAAAGCTGTACATGTGTCAACATTTAATATACGGTTTGTATATTGTAAATATTTTCTACTGTTAAAATCATGTCATGAAATGGTCCCAACGGGGCCTTTACTCTTTATAATCCTAGAAAAATACAAATTTTAAATAAATTTACTCCCAAATGAATCTAGCTTTGTTTTTGCACAACATGCTTAGTTACAGTGGCCATCCTCCCAAACCACAACTATGGTGGGCTGCATTAATATTCCTCCATTTGGAGACATTTCTGTCCCCAAATCTTATTACACTACATTTAGGAAATTAAATATCCCTGGGTATCTGACACTTATTTGCAAACACTCCATTGCCATCATCATGGATAGCAAATATGCATACCTTAAACTTTTAGAGGCAACTATTCAGTCCTGGACACAATCTTTGCCTCCTTAATGAATTATTTTCCCACACTTGGTGATCCAAAACCCTCTCAAATCGTAAAATCAGGTCAGGAAACAGTTTTTCTGTAAATCCCCATGCCATCCAACATCTTATTACCCCTCCTACACGTTGGCTAATAAAGCTGCATCTCCAGTTGAAATTGCATTTAGGGTTTTCATTAGCTTAGGCCCTATTCATCAAAACTCAGGCTCAAATATTATGAACCGATAACATAAGTATGACTTTTTGAAAGCAAATCTTGAAATAAACTGAATATCGGTTTGAGATGCAACTGAATTTTGGCTGAAATCCCCAAATGGCAGTGATGCAGCCATTGTTACCAGATATTTGTACCAGAAGATGAAAAGTAACTTTGCAAAAGCTTTTATTGAACAGTGTTACAAGTGCAACAGAACATTCAGAACAGAAACATGAACAGTTTAGTTGAAGGCGATGAGTCAGTTATTTTCCTGCAGTGAGGGCTGGAAAGTCTTCTGGGTCATCAGGATCAGGCGCCATCTCATCCTCCTGAATCAGAAACCGAAATCAGCTACTTGTTTTCAGGTAGAATAAAATCCATCCATCCATCCATCCATCATTTTCTTCCGCTTTATCCGGGGTCGGGTCGCGGGGATAACACCCCCCACCCCTGACCTGGAGAAGGCACTCTACCCTTTTCCGGCTCAAGACCATGGCCTCGGATTTGGAGGCACTGGTTCTCATCCCGGCCACTTCACACTCGACTGCAAACCGCTCCAGCGAGAGCTGCAGATCACAAACTGATTAAGCCAATAGACCACATCATCCGCAAAAAGCAGAAATGCGATACTAAGGCCACCAAAAACGGATCCCCTCAACACCTTGGCTGCGCCTTGAAATTCTGTCCATGAAAGTAATGAACAGAATCGATGACAAAGGGCAGCCCTGGAGGAGTCCAACTCTCACTGGAAACGAGCCCGACTTACTGCCGGCAATGCAGACCAGATTCTGACACAGGTCATACAGGGACCTGACAGCCCGTATCAAAGGGCCCGGTACCCCATACTCCCGGAGAACCCCCCACAGGGCTCCCCGAGGGACACGGTCGAACGCCTTCTCCAAGTCCACAAAACACATGTAGACCGGTTGGGCGAACTCCCATGC
>CAEFZY010068800.1:0-15794 GCA_903066815.1 Brachyrhaphis roseni
AAATAAAGGACACTCCTGAACATAGTTTTTGCAGCTCAACCACTTCTACTTTTAACCAAAAATCCCCAGTCTATTTGAACTTTTAAAATGCCATTTTTGACGGCCAGTACTATTTTAAAATGGCAGAAAGTACAGTGCTTTCAAATTAAATTCCTAAAACCAAGAATAAAATCTCATTAACTGGGTTGGATTTTGCTTGAAGCGCACGAGTGAATGAAACAGGAAGTGACACGGTAATATTGACTCCAAAGTGGCATTTTACAAAGTATCGGGCTGCCAGAGGAGATAAAGCTCAGTTTTATGAACCGACATGGTGAGCAGGAGGTAAGACTCTGACTCGTGACAGACATCTGAAAATCTTCACTTTAATTGAGGCTGGCCTTTATTTCGATTTGGGTTTAAATTGTTGTTTTATAAGTCTCAAATTTTTCCATGTGAGTCCAAAGTCAAGACAGGCAATGTCTGAATCAAGTCTAGGTCCTAAATTCCACATTTTGAGTTGTTAACAAGTTATGTAATCGAAAATATACATTTTTGTACTTATAAATAATAGGATAGAATAAGAATTTGTAAACAGAAACACTAGCAAGACAATCTGAATGTGTAAGAAATGACAACAATCAGGGCTGATGAAGCTTTTCACTGTATTGAATGAGTCATTCAATAATTTTATTGAATAGTCAATTTAGTTCAGGAACTACATAAAACACATTATGCATTTTAATTACTCACAGATAATGTTTAAAAGTCTTTATTTCTGTCAATTATGATTATTTTCCACTTGAAATTAATAAAAACATGACATTTAAAATATGACATCAGACCAATAAATATACATACATTTTAAAAACACAAATGTTGGCTTAATGAAAAGTATGTTTCAAAAGGTATGTTGTAATCTATTTTCTTTTATCTTTAACTTTTAGATTAATTAAAGTGTTTTTGAATTTTTGAATTTGACGTGTATGCTAACTCAGCAAATAACACAGCTGGTAAATAGAGACAATAGTGAACAGGCGGGTTGATAAGTACAATAAAAATTAATTGAATTTCTATACAAACTTTTAAAAAAAAATCTCCATTTTAAACAAATGTGGCTTCCAAAAGTATTCATAACCCTTAAACTTTTCCATGTTTTGTCACAAACTTATTTAATTGGAATTCATTTTATTTTTACATAAAAGACATAAAATTCCAATGAAATACATTTATGTTAGTGGTTGTAATTTTGACAAAACATGGAAAAGTTCCAGGGGTTTGAATACATTTGTAAAGAAAAACAATAAAAGGTTCAGTCTCATGTCTTCTGTTCCAGAGTTATTGAAGATGAACTATTGAACAATGTCGATATCCGACCCTGACGCCTATGACCCGGCCTGCCGCCCCGACTGTCATCCCTTGACGGCGACTGCGCTCAGGTCGACGCGTTCGGTCGCTAAGCACCAGAGCGTGAAAACTCAGTAGTCACGGAGACGATTCGCCGGGGCGCGCCGCCTTTTTCTCACTAACTCCGTCCGAAGTTGGGAGTGTCAGCTCAGGCTCTGCCTGGAAACTGGAAGCTGCAAGCCACCCGCGCTGACTGAAGGGAGCATCGGCACACAACGAGTGTGTGTGTCCTCCTAACACAAACATGATGGGATCTGTTTGGCCATGGATCACTCAAGGTGATGGAATACCAATGGCCCGACCTAACCCAACACACATTCACCCAGGGGCGCCTTCCGTTTTAAATGGCACCAACACTTTGCACACACGAGGTTCAAACGATGATTTTTGGGAAAAGTGCATATGTGTAGCATACACACCCCCCCACACACACACAGAGGCTCCAGTATTGATTAATAGCATGTGAAGGCTCTCTCAGACACACTTTGCATTTAAGCTAAAAGGGTCATGGTAGACCCTGGAGAATCATCAGTCGTGCAGTCCTTTAACTCCTATCGACAAGTTCTCCAAAACCCCAGAAGGCTAACGCTGGCACGAGCGCTAGCAGACACGCCGGCTAGCTAACACACAAACAAAAAGGCAACTTTCACGCCACAAACACGGATCACAAAGCTCTCTCTTCCTGTCAGAGTGGAGTTATTCCTCTTAAAGTGGAGCTTTTGTAAATGCGAATAATTCATCTAAAGCCCCCTTTTAGAAACGAGGAGAGCGCTAATACGAGACGCCGTGAGTGACACGATTACACTTATCGCGCGGCTCTCGCACATTGCGCGGCACTGACAGCCACATTAACACCGGCTCCCCGGTTCAGACCCGTCAGAGCGACGACTCCCACCATGCAACACTTCAGCGCCAGACGGGCTTAAAGTGAATGAGAATTGCAAAGGGTAGAAGAAACGGGGATCATTTTGCAGCACAATTGCTGCAAAATGAGGTTTGTGGAATACATTAGGGGAGGACAACAATCTAAAAAGACACACACACACACACACATGCAGGACAAAATTTATGTAAAATTGTGACAAAATCTTGATGCAAAACATCCACTTGGAAGTTTGTTTTCACGTGTATTCCCTGAACTATCTTAATAATTTATTACCTTTTTATCATCAAAGAGATAAATCAGCTATGGGAGATAAACAGTAGAAGTGCTGATCCAAACATTTTTTAATTGAGGCAAAATAAATGAAGAAAAACACCTTTTTTGTGGCGGCTTTACTTTTTTTTTATACAGCTATGTTATTTTTTGAACCAATATAACAGAAAATACTTTGTTTTGAAAACAGTAAAGGAACGAGAGCAGACAGTCAGGTCTGAGGGGAGGATCATCAGAGCGGACCTTCCCCCTATGCAGGACGTAAAGGGAAAACAACAGATAACACGTCTGCAGACCCCACACATCCTGGACACAAACGGTTTAGACTTGAGGTCGACGCTACAGGAAGTTAGTTATACAAACGAGCCATTAGAGGCAGTTTCTTCCCCCAGACTGTCTCTGTGATAAACCTTAACGGTCAAAGTGCCCTGATCGACACCATACACATCAGGAGTATGTAACTTTTAAGAAAAATATGTTTTTCACATATTTGTTAAAACTATCATTATGTCGCAAAAGTACAGTATGAGACAGATAATCTGCGGGAAAAAAATCTAGCTCCTCTGCCTTCTCACAGTGCCAACTAGAAACAACCAATCAGAGGGGGGAAGGAGGCGGATCTTAGCGCTGTCAATCAGCCTTGGTTATACGGTTCTGACATCTTTCTCCCTGCTCTCAGCTGGTTCCCCACACTTAAACATGTCACGAATGCTAATACTAATTAGCATAGCCAACAGTGATGTCGGTTAAACAGTTTTTCTGGAACAGTAAGTTGTCTCTCCGCCATTAGTGCATTTAGCAGCGCGTACACGAGGTTGAGTCCTTGTCAATGTGCACAAACTTGGTGACTAAACCTGATTGTGTTGTTATTATATTGTGTTTATTGATCCACAAAGAGTACCAACTATTTTATTGTACATTGCGTAACAGTTTTGATTTTGATAAATAAATGATCAAAAGTATCTGTCCTAAAAGTTAGTCAGGAATTACCAGAAGGATTTGAAATATGTAAATAATCTTCAATGTCCCAGTGTTGTTAAAATAGAGATGAAGGAAGATAAATTATTTTCTTCAAAAGTGACTCCCCTTGTACATTACTTCATTATCCTGTGGGAGACGTTTCTGTCATTTCAATCAAGAGTCAGATTTCTTGGTTGAGTAAAAATAACTTGCATTAAATCTGCTACAGAGAGCGTTAAAGTGAAATCCGGAACTCGTGAACATTTCCCAATTCCAGTCAGCTTCGACCCCAGACCTTCAGGTGGCCCTGTGAAAATGAAGTGGGGATTTTATTTTTCTCCTGAACTCAGTCTAGGCATATGTTCAAAACGTATTGAAATTCCGGTGCAACGATCGCAGGAGTGATACGAATAATCTGCCACTCCGCAGATGTGTTTATCAGCCTTTCAGTAACTCTGCGGTAGGCAGAAAAACGTCTTTTCTAGATTGCGAATAATGAAAAATAAGTTAGTCTTTTCCAAGAGGGATGGATTTAGCAGCTCATAAATTCGGAAAGCAGAAACCCGGTGACATTTATTGTATGTAATACCTAGTTCAGTTGTTTAAATAGGATTTATAACATTGAAATAGCTCAGTTGTGGTGAGAAGGAGACGGGGAGGAAGAGAAATCGAAGGCAAAATAGAGGAAGAAATCACGTAAAATAATTATTTGTTCAGGAATATTATCTGATCCACATCAACAAACTGTACTATGGGGTCATCAAGGCTGTATCAGTGTTTATTTTGTCTCATTCTCACAATTGTCTTCCAAACTAATAAGAGTAAGTACTGAAAAAAATATATTAGTGATCCACGGCAGGAATGGGAACAGATGAATAAAACACAGAGGAGCTATTAAAAACCTGGAAAGCTTTTCAGATGCATCAGTACCTATGCAGAAAGAAGGTTTGTTGTGGTTTGTTAGAAAGTCATGAACAATCACATACAATTCAAAGCAGAGTCGTTACAAAACATGTCAACGAGACTGGGTTCTTGTGTCGTTGTTAGGAGACGTTTAGCTGTTGGGTGAGACGTAACACTGCCAAAATAATCAATAATTTAATATACAGTAGTATATAATAGCATAGGAATACCCTCCATTATTGTAACACAGCAGTGTGGGAAAACAACAACAAGTTAAGGGAAATGGGAAAATAAATATTCACACAAAGAAAAGAAAAATAAAGGGGCAGTATATTATGTGCTTTCCAACCACATAGAATCATTTTATAGCACAATCAAGTAACTATGTTACTGTCAGTTGGTACAAAAGTACTGTATATATCAAATATTACTTAAAAGAAATTTGATAATTTAATGTCTTGAAATTGGGCCTCTGTCTCTTTAAGAAACTCTGCCTCTGACTGAAACCTTCAGGAAGTCATCGCTTCTATACTTAACGTTTTTACCAGTATTGCTCTGAGCAGTAGCTCCTATAATGATCTCAGCAGATGTGCGGTTCCACCAGGTGTTTGCTAATTGCTGCTGGCTAGTCTGAAGGAGCTGAGGGGAAGAGTCCAAGGCTAAGAAAGGGGAGAGTCAGAAGACAAAAAGAAAAAAAAAGGTTAAATTGTTAAGGGGTGGCAGAAGCTTGGAAACTGCACCTCAGAGGAGGAGCTACGTCCTTGTAGGCGGGGCTAGGTCCAGCAAAGCATTTCACACAGTTGAATGGTTGCTGCGGGAGATTAAAGGATTTCTTAAACATGCATGAAAGAATCAAAGCAGAACTCCAGGTATGTCCCTTCAGTTCTCCGTCTGTGATTTCTCCCATTGAGCTGAATTTCTCTGTTTGAATTTCAACCGGTTCAATAAGTGAACAGATAGAGAAGTTGTGAACGACAATGTCGATTTTCTGAGCCGTTTTTTTGAATTGCAGTCTGCAAGTAGTTTTAGCGATGGCAACGGAGGAAGTGAACGAAGACATTCAGTCCGTGTTGGTCACGCTAGCTGCCTCGTTGGGATGGGCACTTCACTCTTCACAATGGAGGATGGTTGTTTACGGCACCGGTAAGGTTTATAGTCAAACACGGGCAAAGTTAGCTGTTGGGTAAAACGTACGACTTCAACAGAGTCCACGTCTCCAGCATGTAATTGTTTCTCAATAGCTGAGGCTCCAGACCCTCTGCAAGAAGTGAAGCGTAAAGCAGGTGGCTGGATTTTAACCAGGCTTAGGCAAAACGTTTGCCCTCTGAGGCAGATGAACAGAAAAAACCAGAAGATTATGCTAAGCCCTGATGCTAACTGCCCTAGCGCTACAACCCTGGTGATGCATCCGAGGGAACAACAGTTTAATCTTTGAGAACGGTTTTAGAAGTTCAGCATCACTCCTGTGTCTGGAACAGCAAAGGAGAAACCATACAAGACAACGTAAGCTAACATCATATCATTAAATATTAACGCTCCCCGTTGTGGTGTTGTGTTAGCTCAACATACTGCGCTGAGATGTGCGTCTTAAGGGTGGAGTACACATTGCAAGACACCGTTGTTCTACCGCAGCTGCAAATTACTGCAGTAAATGACTTCAGGTACAGAAAGATGATTCGCCAAAATGACCAACACCACCCCACCCCCCTCTATTACTCTGCTGCTCATTAGTGATGAATCAGGGGCTAATGTGGTTCATGACAACATGAGCACACGTTAAGAAACGGTGAACCCAGACTGAAGCTGACATTTAGAGCAGAAGCTAGTCAGAACCCATTCCTGCTGACTCTAGTTGGTCGCTATAGAAAAGATTTTGCTAAATCACCAGAAACAGAGAAACTGAACATCTGCTGTTGAACAGGTTATGTTTGCATCAATCTGAACCTCTAAAGCAATCTGTTCCTGAGTAGAAACTCAGTCTAAAGTACACCGTAAAACCTCATTAGTTCTCCTTACTTAAAACATATATTCTAGCTTGTTGCCTCAAAATTACTTAATTTTTTATTAAATTAACTAAAATTAACTTGTGTAATTTTATTGAGCGTAACATAATTTAATAAATCTCATTACTCAAACTGCACCCAAGCTTTATTTTCATATAAATATGTAAATAAACTCCAAGCTGTCTGAAGGCACTTTCTTTATTTCTTCTTCTTTTTTTTTTTTTATAACTCGAAGCTATTTAAATACAAAGAAAATGACTTGATTGAAACAATTCCTGGCTTCTGTTTTTTATTTGTTTTTCTACTCAAACTTTAGCTGAAAATATAGACGGCGGTGATATTTTACCCTTTTTTTCTTTTTGGTGATACCCAAGACTTACTTTTAAAATGTTTTTACCTCAAAAGGCCCTCAACCTATTCAAGTCAAGTGCTTAGTATAACTACATTAAAAAAGGGGCATTATTATGTGTTTTCCAGCCACATAATGCTATTTTATGGCACAATCAAGCAACCATCTCATCTTCAGTTGTTATAAAAAATGCTATGTATGACATATATGACTTAAAAGAAATTAGAGTTTATAATTTCATGCCTTGAAATTGGACATATGTCTCTTTAAGAAGCTCTTGTTCTTTCTGAAACTCCGCCTCCAGGAAGTCATCACAACATTGCTCCTCTATTAATCCTTTAACAACATTTTTTACCAGTTTCACTAAGACGTTTCCTCCATCATGAGCTCCGTATGCACAGTGCCACCAGGTGTTTGCTGATTGCTGCTGGCTAGTCTGAAGGAGCAGAGTGGGGGTGGGAGGAGCTTCGTCGCTGAAGGCGAAGCGTCGGTCCCTGAAACGTTTTGCATGGCTGAATGGTTGCCATGGGAGATTTGCGGATTTCTCAAAACATGAAAACAAAAATCTTTAAGGGGGCAAACAAACAAGGAAGAGTTTTGATGAACTTCACGAAGTGTTCATGTGTATGCGTTTCCTTCATTCATAAAACAAACCCCACAAAACATTCTGCTTGATTTCATTTATCTTTACCACAGCATTATTAGACCCAGACGAGAGCGGCGTGTAGATGTGATTACATCTGATAGCTTATGCAAAAAGAACCATTGTTGCATTTGCATGGAGAAGACAGAGACGGATCTAGTCCAGAAGAGCCTTCCGACATCTGAACACACACACACCCCCACACACACGCGTGTTGACAGTTCCTCCAAAGGGACAGGATAATTAGCCACTGATGGAGAGCCCCCTTCAGCTCCTCATTAGCAGCTGGATTTGTGAGCGCACGTTCGAGCCCTCTTCATAGTGATGCGTTTGATCAAATTGTATGTCGAGTTGCACGAGCACGCAACGATGAATCGTTGTCTTTGATGCTCTCCTACAGAACCGTGTTTTTGCTGTAGTCTCTCGAACGCAGGAGTACAACTCTACAGGCACTGCGGCGTGTGTACGTCTCATTAACGTTGCAGCAGTTTTTTATCAGTCTAAGGGGAGATGATGTCTGTGTATCTGACCAATCACTTGGCTTTTTTTTTTTAAATTCCTTTAAAAAAGAAATAAAAAAAATTGCCAACTCCTAGCTCCCTAACATTAACAGATTCATTTTCCTCTCATCCACGCCGGAACGTTGAAAAAAAAATAAACGTGAAAGCCCTGTTTTTTTTTTCCTTTTCTTTTGAAAAAATTAAGTTCCAGGCAGATGGTGAGAAGATGTCAAGTGATCCGTCTTCGGTTTCGTGAACAAAGCCGAGCCGAGCATAAATATTTAGCATTCAATACATTTGAACGCTTAAAAACAGTAGGAAGGAGAAGAATGGAGAAGAAGGTAATGACCTTTGTTTTGCTAATGCTGAAGCGGTGCGACTCTTGGGAGCTGCAGGGTTACCAGAAGCGGCAGGCTTTGTGCCTTTGTGCAGGATGAATGGAACCAAGGTGATGGCTCCATTCAATCTGCTCATTGATTCCTTGGCTTGGTTCTCCATCAGGGGCACCACTGGAGTTGTTTGTTATGTGTCAGACTCCATGCTGGATGCGATTTCGTAGCCACGGCCCGCAATTTCAAACCGGTCCTGACCTTTCGCTGCAAAGCTTCACCCGCGCCTCAGAATCGCATGTCGACACAAACGACTGAATAAGGACAAAGGTGTCCATGTGGAACCTGCAAGGGTGAAGAGCTTAGGATCGATCAGAGACGCATTGTAGGTTCTGTTTTATTACGCACTGATAAATTTTGCTCAAACTTTCGCACCTTTTGTGCTCTTAATTAAACATAATTAAAATCAAGCATCTAAAGCGGATGTATTGCATTAAATTTACATTTTGCACATTTGTTGTACTTCCATTTAGGTTTCTACTGCCTCTAAATGCAGCCTAAGTGCTTGAAAACACTTAATGTCTTCTCTACATCATCTGCTAGGTAAATAAAAACTGTAATATGTTGTGCCTTTTAATCAAGGAAACTACTCAGTGCAATAAAAATGATAAAAGAAAAACATTTCCTGTTAGAGCAATGTCATTTCAGTTGAATGAAAACATCAATGAAGCAGCAGGATTTCATTTTCTAAAACTTGCAGGATTTCCTTAATTTCACAGTGCTGTGCTGATCTTGTCATAGTTTAGTCACCATGTTTGGCAAGATACCAGCGAAGATCAAAAATTGTGCAGTGGAGCTGTCACTGCTGCGCTCAGTGAGGAACAGGTTGTTGCCTGGTATTCTTAACCCGCTTCACATCGTCGGAAGGCCTGCTCCGTTTCCTGTGGCAAAAAGGAGAGAAAAAAGATGCGGAAAAGACAAACGTGGTTGGATTTTGGTTGTGTAGCAGACTCAGACTGGGGACATCATGGTAACATCTGTTTGAGTGTCTTCTTAATCTGATCGCCACGTCCTGCGTCGTGGTATAAAAGTCAGACGATTGGAGAAAGGCGAGTTCATATCCAGGACAGAGGTTGCTGTCCACCAAGGTGAAAGGGTGAGAGTTTTGGACATTGAAGGGGAATATGTGGTTGACAGGAGGCAGTGAGAAGACTTGTTCATTTGCAGGTGTTCCTGATTTACAAGAACGATCATCCAGAGCGTGTCTTCCAACTGTACAAAGTGTCACATCTCACCTTTTATAGAGAGAATATTGTCTAAGATACTGGATAGTGGGTTTCAACCGGTTGTTGAACCTCTGATTCATTGGTAGTGGTGTGGCTTTCATCCTGGCCATGGAAGAGTGGACCACGTCTTTGCCGAATTGCTAAGAAAATCATGGGCTTTTGGTTGTATGGTGAACCATGTCCCAAAAAGCATGTTGAGCAATCGGCTGCAGGCGTTTATGGTTTCAGACTTCATGGGAATTTTACAGGCCGTATTTTTTGTATTTAACAAAGACAGATGTGTCCCCACAAAGCTGAGGTTGTTCCTGGTTGGACACTGCCAGGTTGCCCTCCTGGACAGAGTCTCAGGAGTTCAATGTTGAATGGAGGGCGTCTGGTTTGCAATGCTTAGGATTAGAGTGAGCTTGTCCAAGTGTGAGGCCACAGCTACTCCCCAAGGTCGTGGGATGGTTGGAGGGTCAGTCTCTATCTCAAGAAAAAGAGTTCACATATGCTGTTGACTCGTTCAGTAATGATGATCAGATGGAACCAGAACTGGATGGACAAACTGAGGGTTTTCCTGCAGTAATCCAGGCACTATTTCTAGTCTGTCATGGTGAAGAAAAACCTGGTTCATGAACTGACCCTCATTGTTTATCATGTGGATATGGATCCTGACCAAAAAATGTGCATGCAAGATGCAAGCAAGTAAAATAAAGGTTTATTCACACTAGCCCTGTTTAGTTCACTCTAGTTGAACACCAGCTCAGTTTGACTAGAAAGTCCAGTTCTATTGGGGAGGAGTGAACGCGCAATCGAACTCAGGTCCGCCTACAAACCTAGATCTGTATTTGGCTCAAGTGAACTCTGGTGCAGTTCGAATGCATATGTGAACACCGACCAGACCAGAGAAGCAAGCTACAGCACAGGGCATTCTGGGTAAATACAAACAGATAAAACTCATATGCTTAGCACCAGTAGGAGAAATGCTTTGTGGTCTTTTACCAAAGACAAAAGAGAAATCCCTAAAATCCAGTGCTGCTAGAATTTTGTTTAGATTTTGCGAAGAAGAAAGTTGCACTCTCTGATCTCTTCAGATGTTTCCATGTCGTTTCGTTCAGTTTCCATGTCGTTTTGTTCAGACAAGGGTTGAACAACTTTTGACACAGTGCAATGAGAACGTGAACCACACCAGCTGAAATTATTACAAATGTTGCAATTTTGGTCCCAAGTCGAACCCAGTCTACCGGACAAAATACCTCAAGTTTTTTCTGTTTAGGTATCTAACCAAGATGTCTCCAGATAATTTTGCACTCTTTCATCCCAATTGGATCAGTTTATAAAACTTGATCATGTTAATCCTATTTAGTGAATGCATTCCTAATTATACGTTTATGTTTAATAGAGCAAAAATGCATAAATATCGAATTAGCAAATTTCCTGACAGCAGAACAATTGCTCTTTACGGTTCATTTGCAAAATGCTGTTGAGCTAAATAAGCTAAAAACACAACTGCATAGCATTTATATTGATAGAAGTAGGCCGGGGAAAAGTGCTCTGAAGGTGCAATAAATGTAAGAGACATATTAAAGAGATATATCTTTAATATTAGACTAATAGATAAATGATTCATATGCACAAAGACATCAAAAATGGAAACAGGTGCTGTTTGTGATGGATGATGCGTTCAACTGAGAAACAAACTTTACGAGGTTTCATTGTTGCACAGTGCAGTCATCTGAGGGACTGAGGTAAAGCAGTGAATTGTTTTTGCAAAATATTAATTAAAGTTGAGCTTAATTCTCACGCTGATGGAAAACTCCCATATTACATTTACATATTATCCATTAGCCAGATGTTTGCCTTTTTCCCAGGTGGAGTGATTCAGCATTAAAGGCTTCACAACAGTAAAGAAAGCCTGGCGTTTTGCAAAATGATAGTAGAGAATGGAAAAGAGAAATCCAATAAGGGAAGTTTTGATAATGAATACATTCTTGGTGGTGTATTCATTTTCCTCATCTGATTGTGATTAATTATAGTCAGTAAGCTAACATGGTGAAAAATTTGGAGGTAGTTTTGTTTGTTTGGAAATTTTTTTTAAAGAGTAAGCAGTAAAAAGCAATATATCCTTACTGATTCACTCTCTTCTTTCAGATATGGTTTGAATTCTAAAAACAGCAGACAGATGAGACAAGAAATCTCATGAGCGTTGGTAAACATCTGTCTTGCTTGTCTTTTGTGCTTGTAACGCACCATCAGCTACATTGGACCCCGTCAACACTTTTTCCATTTCCTCTTAACAAACCGAGTTGCTGTTGTCTCTGTCATCCAGAGAAGTACTGTAACAGATCTTTCTTAACGACAACTGGGTATTGTTGAGGAGTAAAATGTGTGTTTTATGCTTAAATGTTTTATGAACGGCAATAGGAACAGAACTCTCTCAAAATGCCAACTAGTTCCTTAAAGCTGCGGTATGTGACTTTAATAAAAATAAATAAATACACTTTTTACATGTTTGTTGAAACTGTCATTATGTCTTGACAGTATGTTATGAGACAGATAAACTGTGACAGCTCCTCTGCTTTCTCCCAGTGCCAACTAGAAACAGCCAATCAGAGCCATGAGGCGGGCCCTAGCGCTGTCAATCAGGCTTGTGTGCACTCTGCTCCACCACCCCTCCCTCTCTGCTGCACTACAGTTTCTTCCCGACTGAGTCGGCCAGGACTGCTAAGGCTAGCTAGCATGGTCAGAGGACAGTGGATAAACGGTTCTCTTGTAACGGTAAGTTGCTTCTCCGCCGCTAGTTCGTTCAGCAGCATGTACACAAGCATGACTGACAGCGTTAAGCCCCTCCTCCTGCTGGCTGTGATTGGTTGTTTTTGACTGGGAGTAGTATATTTCCATAGATGAAAACAGAAGGACTCGGATGAGGAGGAACGGCTTGATATTTTTTGTTAGTAGATTATCTAATATTTATACTGTCACAAAATATATACAATATATTTTTTAAAGTTATATACTGAAGCTTTATAGAAAATGAAAAAGAAATTAAGACTGACGAGAGCTAGCAGCTAAAGCTAGCTAGATATTGGCACAATAATTAAAAGCTTAACAGCCACGAAACACATTTCTTGTGACTCTATTCTAACTATTCATTAAATAGCAAGTGAATTTCATTTCAGAAGCAGACTTGTTTTTGTAATACTTTTTAAAATTTTTGATCAGAGTTAAAAAATAAAAATAAAAAAAAAGCCTAAAGCTGATTTAGCCTCTCCAGACAACAAGGCTGCAGTCACAAAAAATCCCAACACAAAGAGCAGCCAGAGTACTGCAGAACCTGAGCTGCTCTTCGGTGACCTGTTAGATTTATTTTAGCTCCAGCCTTTGACCAGAAAGGAACAGACAGTTTGTGCAGACACATCTCGCCGCGGCTCTTTTAGCCAGCAAAAGGAGAGAAAAGAGGCAGGGGTTAGCATCTCTGTCAGATGTGACCCTGTAACGCTGAGCTCCTCTAACACTCCATGACAAATGACAGTGTTTAGCGCCTGGGCAAGACAGTCCCAGACAAGCAAGCAGCACAAAAGGTACATTCACTGACGGTAAATATGACTCATGGCACTGTCCCATAATCAGATTATGAGGATATCCCTCGTATGAAGTTGTGCACAGGGACCGGGCCTGGGTACGTCTGAAGCCACTTGGGTTCCACTTTTTTGTTTTGTTTTTACCTCGCAAGATAACTACCCTCGATACTGCAACAAAGCTCATTAGTATTCCCTGTGTGAGCCGCTAAAGATGCAGAGACACAATGTTTGCTGTTGTTAGGGGGTGTTAATCCTTGGCAGATATTTCTAAACCTGAATGACAAGGGGATATTAAAGTACGCACACTGAATCCCAAACACCAGGCACAAGATCTTTCCACAGTGTGACTATTAGAAGGCTTTCAAGCTCTGAATGTCTCACTCTGCTGACGCTGAGCGCTTTGCTAGCTTCAAGTCGACAACCGTACAAAAGAAAGAGGAAATATTTGAAATCACGTAACACGAGAAGTTTAGATGTTTTAGAGTTGCAAGGCAGTGCCTCTCGGTGTTTCCAGCCCAAGTACGATGAAAAAGGTGTAAAGTTTGTGAAATGGACTTGCATTCTGCTTTAGCAGCACTCCGTTGTGCCACAAATGTCCCTGCCGAGAGCATTATACTGCTGTTGTGGGCCCTGCAGAGGACGAATAACTGTCACCAGCACCGGCTTTGATTCTTCCCCAGTGAAGTTTGTAACTCAAAGGTGAAAGCGTTTATTGGCGCTGTGCGTTTAGCCTTCGGAATAAACTCAGTTCTACACATTGAAGACTGGGTTATATTGTCCCAGTGAACGAGGGAGTAACAGGAAAGCAGTCATGTAAAGGAAATATGGACACTCCTGGAAAGATCCAGCTCTTTAAAAAGAAAAGTTCATATATTGATGTTTTTTTTTATTATTATGTGATTTAGTTACAGTGAAACATGAAAGAAAAAATAAGGGGACCCCACTTCATATCCTACCCTAGAATACAGTCTGAAGCTCTGTTTCCATTGACCATATAATTGCGTAATTCAATGCTACAATAATAAATTTGCTTTAAGGAAAGACGCCAATTTACAAGTTTTTTGATAACAAGTTTTGCAGCTATGATGAGGTGTTTTTTTTTATTTTTCTGGCTGTATTAAATTGGTTTATTTGGCAAAACTGCAGCAAAAACATTTTTTTCACGTCACACAAATCATGTGATCAACAACCAGAAGTTGCCACTGGTGCAAACCATAAAGACAATGACGACAGGAAGTAGGAGGATGATGGTGACGTGTTTTCTAATGACTTATCGTGTGAACTAACTTATTGATGGGTGATTTTAATTGCGTTTCTTAATTAATGGAAACAGAAAATTGTGTTTTTTCTATATTCGCGAAAAACCGACAAAGTTTTTGCCCGTGTTTGTAATGGAAACGCAGCTTGAGAAATGTTGGGAAGTGTGACCAATTTTGTTGGCTGTACAACCCATTTCAAGTCGCATTGATTTCAATCAAATCAAAATCTGACTTTGACTAGGACCAGGAATTTCAATTTCTTGATTCTAAGTTTTCGGTAGATTTACTATTATATTTTGGATCCTATTCTGCTCCAGATGACTGACTTTTTCTCACATTCTCAGGCACCTTCCAATTGACAGTAAAAGTCACTTTGTGTTCTATGACGGCGAGCCAGCCAGGTGCTGCCGTGACACTTATATTTGGTTTTGTGCCTCGTCTTTGTTTGCTCTGATAAACCTTTCATGAATGGTTGTCTTTACCCACTAATGAATGTGTTTATGAAGATTCTTATTCACTCTCACCCACAATGAAATATTTTAGTTGATGTTTATTCAGCCAAATGAGCAGAACATGGTGTGGTAATGCGAAGAAATTTAATGGTGAGGCGGTCCAGTCAAGGTCAAGATGATCTTTATTACTCCTAAGGGTGTAATCTGCTACACAGAACAGCAGCAGTAAAATAATCCAGAATCAATGCAGAAACAATTCACACTAACACACACACACAAAAAGAGATAACTGCAGTCTTACCGGTAAAGCTGCTTTACTAATTATGTTTATTTTATATTCAGATGCCGGAAAATACTTTTATACACATTTATCTTGAAAACTTGAAAACAAAATGAGCTTCTCGGCTGCTTTGCATTCCGGGAGAGCTACCATCAATGCTCATCTGTGAAATAAATCAGGAAAAATGCAACGGTCAGCGTTTTTCAAATCAGATTAAAAGTTGCATATTGCCTGTTTGAATTAGCATATTTCACCTACAGAAAGGCTTCACAGTGAGCGAGCTATGGAAAAACACTGAGAAGTTGCACAGCTGAACCACAGAGAAAAACGTATTTGCTGTGTTTTATGTTCCCATGTATGTTTGTGCATCAAAAATACTTTTAATGAACATTTAAAGGAAAGAAACAAACTGCTTTTTTGTGCCACTCAGTGACGTAAATGAGTGCAAGCAACAAGTGGCTCTTTGGACTTTCTACAAGGGCTGTTAATTTTTTGTCTAAAAATGTTAAGGAACCAACTAACGTTTTTTAAATACCAACAATTCTTATGTTTTTTTTTTAAATAAATGAAATACAATGACTCCAATAATTCTTTTAGATTTATTTATTCTGTCATCCTTTCCTCACAAATGTCAGCGTCCCAGAAAATATCCATCCATCCATCCATCCATCCATCCATCCATCCATCCATCCATCCATCCATCCATCCATCCATCCATCCATCCA
>CAEFZY010068801.1:0-68115 GCA_903066815.1 Brachyrhaphis roseni
TTTGAAACGTAATCAATTACAAATTTAATGATGGAACTTGACTTAATGTCATGTTTTGATTGTTGATTCTATGTTGCTTGACTTTGTGTTTTTGTGTTTATGATGTAAAGCACTTTGAAATGCCTCGCTGCTGAAATGTGCTATACAAATAAAATTTGATTGATTGATTGATTGATTAAACTTTGGTTCTGTCAAGTGCAATGTGATATTTGATGGATAGGACCGTAGGGTAGTTACTGTACATTTATTGGGATAAGGCAATCCAAAGTATAATTTGGAATCATTAGTCATTAGTATTTTTTGGATTGCAGAAAAATATAAAACAAATAAAATCCAAAAACATGTCAGTTGTGAGATTTGACAGAAACAAGCACAGAAACATAAGTCTAAAAATTAAGAGTTTTTCTGAAGACTTTTTTTCAGAGAAGTTCAGAATGACTCAGAGTCATTATGACTATGAGGAGTCAGAATGACTCAATAGCTATAAACAGATGCTTCAGTACTATAAGACCACCTGTCAGATTTAATAAGTGTTGTCAATTTACCAATTACTTTGCGTAGGTAACTGACAGATTGATTTCTTTCATTTAAATGTGAATGAAAGTTAGCCACCAATAAGGATTTTCAAAGTGGGCCCGAGAAACACCATAAGTAGGGGCCTTCAATTCCAGTCTTCAAGGGCCAGTGTACTGATCCAACACACCTGAATCAAATGGTTGAATGACCTCCTCAGTACGCAGTCATCTCTTCAGAGTCCTGATATTGACTTGATTATTTCAGGTGTGTAGAAGCAAAGACATTTAAAAGTCACAAGCCACCCGCCCTCAATGCGTGAAGCTGAAGATCTCTGTCTTAAAGTTTGACAGATGTACTCTTAACGCCAAAATTATTCATACCCCTGACAGATTCAGCTTTAAAAATTCTTTGAATTTTACAAACATGACTTTTTTTTTCCTGGTTGTAAGTAAATGAGTCCACTCTCAGCTTGAATCCTGTAGACAATCAGTAGAGGGAGTCAAATATTTGGAATATGGCAAAGTGACCTAACCTGAAAACTTCTATATTAATTATCAAATATAATTTGGAAACATGAAAAAACTGGACAGCAAATGTAAGAAAAGTTTGATGATAAAGATTTGTCCTCTCATCATTAAGAAAGGTATAAATATTAGTAAATATGCTATTTTTGAAATAAATGTAGACAAAATCAGACTATGTTGAGCTAGATACAGCTTTCACGTTGTTCTTACCTTTTGAGAGATGCCTGTCTTGTTTCCTGTTAAAAACACTTGATTTAATGAAAATTAAGTTTAAATCTAAAAATGTTGTGTGTGTGAAAAAATTGGGACTTTACTGTTTTACTCTTTTTACTCCACTTTCAGTGCATTTCTGGAATACCAAAAGAAAAATCCGAAAAATATATATATATATAAAATTTATGAAAAATACTTTTTGATTAAATACAACAAACAAAACTACCACTATCCTGTTTAATACTCTGAACTTGAACAGGAAAATTGCTTCAAGTTACATAGACTTATCTACTGAAGAAATCTCTACTTACATGCAAGTGCATGTAGAATCATTCAGTTTTGGGGGTTAAATTGCTTCACAGCTCAGATATTTAGAATGCTTAAACCTTAGACAAAACCAAAACATTATCAGAGGCAATAATTGTATTTGACATTCCTTATATCATTTCACAGCAAATGACCCAACTTGTTTGCACCTGGTACCAGTTGAAGTTAGGTACAAGCCATCTATCTTTAGTTCAATCACTAGACTAAGAAACAGCACACAATGTGACAGAAACTTTTAACAGGCAGACTTTACTACAATGTGACCAACAGGCATATAACATACTAAAACGAAACACATAAACATCTTGGTAAATGTTCTACTTTAAACCTGCAGGATGAAGTAGGAGTTGAGAACTGCAACATCCTTGGTGAGCCTTATGAGCAAAAGATTCAGATTGATTCTTCATCTCGAGGAAGAAGTAGCAGAGGAGGAGGAAAACCATAAATAAGAATGGAAAGCTATATCGAGCAGACTAAGCAGGGCTCCTTTGATGCTGCCAAGCTGCGTTCACAAAGACACGACTAGCCTGCACTAGAATCCAGAAACATAAACACAAACCTTTCTCTTTTTTTCAGATTTTTAACCAAAGCAAATTTGTACGGTGTCTTGACAAAACAGAAACTCTGTACTTTCAAGTGTAAATGAGAAGCTTCACTGTGAGAAAGAAATCCTGAAACTCTAACTTGGCATTTGTTTAGCTGCTAACATAATCAAACCCTAACAAGAAGGATATTATCCTGACCCTGTTATCTCCATCAACTCTTGGTGATCATCTCTACAACCAAATAAACCTGATTTATCTTCTGATATTATGTTCTTTTTAAAGAGAGGGAATGTTGTAACGCCACTTTAAGTTAAAAACATGTTAATTTCCTGCTGTTAAGATGATTATTTATGGATTTCTTTATTTCTGTATACTAGATGCATGTTTACCAACAAGTAACATCATAGTTAATTCTTGACATAATAATCAATTCTACAATACATACACATATTTGTACCCAATACATAGATTTATAAGGGGAAAAGGTTAAATTCAGATCTTCAGGATTTCTCATGAACATTGTTTTAAATATATATTTTTAGAAGAGTTCAATTGATATTTCCTAGCTAGCTAATCATAACAGTTTTTAATATTTATAAAAAATGGATCACAGATGCTTTATGAATCTAAAATGCATTTTTAATTAAATAAAATAAGTGCAACATATAATAGGATGCTACATCAGCCATGCAGGATTATGTGAGCTGCATGAAATGCAATTCCCATACATTATAGTGCCTTCAGGCTAGCTGTAAAACCTGATGTCAACATCCAATGTACAGTATAAAACCCAGAGTGTGGAGAGATAACAAATTCAAATTGAATAAAATGTTTTAACCTGGCAAAAGAAAAGCCTTGGAGGAAAGTGGCAAAAGCACGAAAAACACCATGGATAGGAAAGTGGCAGGATAAAAGGAATATGAGATTATGTAGGTGTCAAATATGTGTTGGAGTTTTGGTAGGAGAAGAATTGCTGATATTAACAGCCATCTATTGAATGGGACTATACAAAGGCTCACAGGCTCATGATTTAGCAAATTTTTTGGCTAACTTCCTGTTAAATTTTTATCTTATATAAAAATGTCCTCTGATCCTCACTGGGCATTGAAAGAAGGCAGTTTAATTATATATGTATTTATATGTCTTGTGTAAAATCTGAGGTGTAACATCTGAGGCATTTGATTTTCTGATTCAGTGTGTAGTGGTCTATATTCCACATAATGGAGATTGGTTTCAGTCCAAGACATCAGATCACATTTTGTTAATCCAGACATAATCTGTCAGGATGTAATGCATTGTTTGAGCATACTTTTCTTCTTAAATAAAGTCATGTTTGTAATTAGACACGTTCTCTTTTTTCACACATTTTTTTTAACTGTTATCTTCTTTCTTCTTTTTTTTTTCTAGGTGGAGAAGTCCCATACACCACCCTTGCAACCAGGATGATGATGGGTTTTTGGTGGATGTTTGCTCTCATTGTTATCTCTTCCTACACTGCCAATCTAGCAGCTTTCCTGACCATCTCACGAATAGAGAACTCTATACAGTAAGTACCAGCAAATTAGGACCCGGTGAGAGAAGTTACTAAAAAAAGAAACAAACTCAAACTTCTTTATGTTGGCAACATTTATGTGTTTTTGCTTAATAAATTTGGGGCAGATTAATAAAATATGGACTGCTCTGGTGTCACAGCGTCAGGAGCGACCAGATACATGCATACCCAGGACTACAACCATCATATTCCTTGGGTTAAGGTGTCCCCTAAAACAGAGAGAATTTCAGAAGCATCTTACTGATTCTGAGAAAACCCATGAGTCTCATTTATAAAGGATTGCATACATTTCATTGTGTTTTAAAAAGTAAGTTCAGCTGTCTACTTGGAAATTTTAGAACCCTTTTTGCTTCTCTCTGCATGAACACACGCACACAAATACATAACCACCTTCTTACTCTTGTGTCAATCATTTATTTATCACATTGTGAGGTGGTGTCCTCTCCTTTGCAAAAGATGAGTGTACATACCACTGATGAGGAGAGATAGTAATAAGATAAGCATGGAATTAGTGTAATTTAATAATAATAATAATCTTTATTGTCATTATAGAAACCATGCAATAAAATTACATGGATTATAATGAAATTGGATGATAAATAGTACTAGAGGATATTTAATGCACTTATGGCTACCAGGTATAAACTGTTCTTCAGTCTCTTTGTCCTTGCTTTAAAACTCCTGTATCTGCCTGATGGCAGCAGTTGGAACAAATTGTGTCCAGGGTAAAGATGTTGAAGAAGTTGGCAAATCTTTGTTCTTTTACTTTTTTCCACACATCATTTCCCTGGGGGGTCTATGCCCCATGTTTGTCTATCCTTGTGATAATACGTCTTCCTGCTTCTCTGCCACTAGCAGAGAAGCAGGAAGTACTCATCTCTCATTGGGCTAATAAGCATGTCTAAGCATCCGCTATGCCTGGCAGTGCCACAGTTGTGCTCGGCTTTGGAGTAAACACAAATATTTCTCTACATCAGACCACAATCACTTTTTGTTTCTCTTTCTTTTTGCGCTTGGTATATTTTTTGTTTTCTTTGGTCTCTAATTTTCTTTAACCATGAACAATTCAGTAACACATCACACAGGCAAAAATAAGCCCAAATGCATTTGTATAAGAAAGCTAGTAAATTAGATTGTTAGGAATAAATTAGATTGTTAGGAATAGAATAAACAAGCAAATACACTAACGGAAGACAAATCCAGGAAAAGATGGAGACATGACTCTCCTTAGTGTTTTCCATCAAGGCAGGCAGGCAGGCTTTTTAAGTATTAATGCCCTTGTTTCATCCTGAAAATGAAATAACAAGTCAGCGTCAAGAACCCTCTCTGGACTATTTCACGCTTGGATGTTTTCCCTCAATTTCAGTGTGAATCCTTTAGGAAAACCGTGAAAGGTGGCAGAGGAGAGTAGCAATGCGAAGGCACAAGTGAGCAATGCACAGAAAGTGAGACAAAAAGGCATCTTAATGAGGAAATGAAGTGAACACGTAGGAACAGATGAATGTGAGAGAGAGACACACAAGAGTGGAAATATTTGGGCCATGATGACCTGGCAGTAAGAAAATGTCTGGAGGCTGTAATATTTGGGGAGCAAACTGTTTCTGTTAGGGCTCAGTTAGGATGTTCATGAATGTCTGTGTTCTGAAATTGCAGTAGACATTTATATGAAATACTTCTAATTTTAATCTTTTCAGGTACTTACAAAGATTAATTGATTAAATTGCTGCCAAGACAATTTGGAAGCAAATACCAAAGAAAAAAACAAATATCAATTATATTGCTTCATAATGACTATAAGCAAAACTAGCCATGAAATAAAATCAGATGATATAGTTTTGATTGTAGCTAACTAAGGTGTTGAGTTTTCTCATAAGATACATTTTACTTCACTCCTGAGTTACTGAATTACTTATTTTTAATAGTTTAAAAATAAATGCACACACAAATTTTCAGATATTTTTTAGGTAATGACATTTCGTGTTTGAAACTTTGATTCTCGGAACTGCTTAAATTTGCAGGGTAAAGTACATAACACTCCTCCCTCTAGACTAATGCAACCGCCACACTGATATTTGACACATCTTTAATTTCACATCACAGTGCACTCATTGCACCTTTAAATTTGAAACTAACAAAGTCATAATTGGGAATGTGGCCATGTTGCCTTCAGACAGTGAAGTAAATCCTAACCCCCAGAGTTGGTTTCTTTTACCAAATTCTGTTATATTTGCATAAAAATGCTTAGGAAAAGTTAACATCTACAAATGCATTTGCTTCATTCTTTCATCAGTTTTAATAAAGAGAACTCAAATGCAGGGAGGAGATAGGGTGAAGGGATGAAACCTTTAAGGAACCGAGTCCAAAACTCCACAGGCCACAAACTCATGAATAAAGAAGGGTCAAAACATTCAAGTCAACTGAGAGGTGACAGCTTTAATTAAAAAACAGGAAATGAAAGCGCTGAATGGGACTGATATATCCGACTTGATAGACATAAAGGATGAGGCTAAAATACAAAATCCTCACAAAGTTAATAGACAACAAATACAATATTTACCATGACAATTCATTTATTCATATTTCCAAATTAGATATAGGAAAGGTCAATTACAAATATTAACAGCTTAAAGTACAAAAAGCATCTAGTGCCAATTGCACCAGCTACACATGGAAAGAATTATGTGATCAGATGTTTATTAGTAAAAACATGTAAGTTTATTTATAAAGTACATGGCTTCTGGACTTTATTTCTCTTAATCTAGTGATAATTTTATCAAGGAATATCCCTTCCAATAAAAATAGTGTCTATCCCCTCAGAAGAGTAGAAACATATCATGGTATTAAAATGTATTTACTGACATTGGCTCTTCAAAGACATATTACCGTTAAAATTTTTGGACACCCTGCCTCAATAAAATTGCTTAAGCCTTTGTAATTTTTTCGAACCTAAAAAAGAAATGATGAAGCCGCCTCCTTCCTCACGGCGAAAGGAGGCATTTCTTGGACATCTGTCAAAAAGATCTTGCCAGTTCCAACTCTTTTGATATGTTCCACCATGTTCAGTGGTAAGACCTGAAGCATATGAAAGTTAAAGGTAAAATAGTTCCTCCCTGAATGTTAAATAAAAGTTTGATGGAAAATCTTTTTTTCTTGTGAGAGGTGTTTTTCCTTTTTTCCCTGGGATGTGTCTGACAAGAGCAAAAACCAGCATTTTTTTCCCTCTTAAACAGACTCCTGGTGTTGTAGTTAAAGTAGTGAGGTCAGACTGCTCGGGGATTGTTCCCTAAAAGAAGTCTGATTAACATGAGTGAAAGATTTTTCTGTCTTTTTCTTCCAAGTTTATTCTCTCTTTGCTCCTCTTTCACTCTGCAGTAACACACACACACACATACACACATGTACTGACTATTTGTCATAAGATACATTCAGCGGCTGTTCACTCCATTTACTTGCTCATTGAGCTGCTTAGGGAAATATAATTGCTTGCAAAATGAGCTAGGATACACACAGGACAGAAACACTAGTCTATGCACGTGCTCGCGCACATACACACACAAACAGGAATTAAATTCACATTAAACAAAGACAATTAAACACATAATTCTTATATGCATTGACTTCCACAAGACTACACACATTATAAATCTAGAAACAAGCATGGCATTTTGTAGTGAAAATTCAGGGATTTGAGTGAAGAAACCTTTTACATTTTTATGTATTTATATTTTCTTCTTTTTTTACGGTGGTGTGCAAAACTATTCCTACCCATTGAGCTTTTCCACCTTTTGTTGATTTATAACAGCAAATGTTGATATATTTTGTTGTCATTGTATAGACAAAGTAGGATGTAAATGCAAAATGGAAGAAAAAAATAGACTCAGCTTTTAAAATCTTTTATAAATAAAAATCTGTTAAGTGTAGTATACATTTGTTTTCATCCCTGACAAGTCAATATATTATAGCAGCATTTTTCACAACAAACTATCTGAAAATCTTTTGGAGTATTTCTAAACCAATTTTGAACATTAAGATACATATATACTTGGTCTACACTTTGACTGGATCATTCGAACGCATAAATATATTTTGATCTAAATTATCACATGCTAGCTCTGGCTCTTGGTTTCAGATCAATAATCTAGTAGAGGTTGAACCTCGCCCCCAGTCTAAAGTCTTCTTCAGCCTCACATAAGGCTCTGTATTTTGTGTTATTTCCATAATCTCTTATCAGCTTCCTTGTCGCTGTTGAAAAAGACATCTGCACACTGAAACATGGTGATAACAACAATATGCCATGACGTAGTGTTCAATTAGGGCTTTCTTTTTGCCAGACTTCCATGCAGATCAGATTTGTGGAATGCATGTTTATTAGTTATCCTCCTAAATAATGTCATCTGACAAATGTCTACAGAAACATTACCTTTATAATAAAATAAAAATGTAATAAAATGTATTTAAGGGCTAAAAAAGGGAATTTTGCATATTTCTCCCTTAATACGCTGCATTTATTTATGTATTTATTCATATTTTATTAGCTATACAATTTTCAGACAGTTGACAATATGCTCAGCGTACACAATTGAAGGAAGTCAACTCTCTATTTAAACTCAGGAATCATCTTTTTTTGTCTCTTTGCCTTGCTGTAATAAGTCTAACTCTAAACAAAAAAGCCAACCAAAATCATTGACATTTTTTCTGCAAGATCCACTGTAAATGTTTTATTTTTGACAAATTTTATAGTCAGTCATAATGCATGTTTCTTATTTTACTCCCTCTGTTTTTTTGCAAGCTAACTGTAAAAAGCAAGCTTAGCATTACATCATGAAAACAGGTCACAAACCAAGAATCCTGGTCAAAGATTCTCCTCATGAGCCAGCACATTCTCAAGTGAGATTGGTGGGAAGGGGAGATTATTAGGGCCAAAGATTAATTGACAGTAATAAAAGATTCATGTTCACAGCAGAGTTCATTAAAATCTTCAAAGGGATTTTCTTTTTTTGGGATGGATTGGAGCTCATTGAGGACAGCATGAGAGAGAGAGGAGGAGCTTTAAGTTTTCCCTACCATAAAAACACTAAAAGTACTTCACAGTATGTGTATGTTCATGCAAACGTGTATTTGTGCTGGCAGACAGGCTTGGAATCATATAATCTTTGCTCGAATTTGTACCCATTGTTAAATCCGCTCCGTGGGTGTACTGTATTACAGCTGAATTAATGACAAAGCACACTGTACACTTGTTCTTCAATAAGCTGGATATGTCGAGAGTTTTTGTGGGCATGTTTTGTTTCCCAGATATGAGGATCTCAAATCCATGGGTGGTGTGTAAGCATGCGTTTAACAAACAAACAGTAATTAGTTCATGTAATGGTTCTCGATTACATTTCTCAGCGGCCAAACTCTTTGAAAGGCAACCCAAGCACTGTTGCATTATAATTAACAATAGCTTGTGTTTTCCCCCTAGAGGTGGCAATTTATGGGTAAGGAGAAGTGTGAGAGAGAAAAAACAAAGAAAAAAAGAGAAAGATGTTTATAGTTGAAAACAGACTGACATGTTTTTTTTCTCATTTTCAATGATTATCCATGATTCTGTTTTGTTTTTATAGGTACCACACACTTGTTTCACTTAATTTTTCTCTTTGGACTTTGTGTAAATAATTATTGTCTGCTTGCAAATACTACATACTCATGTGCCTAAATTAATCAGTGACATATAGACATGGGATCAATTTACCATCTGAAGCCCACCACTGCACATTTTATCACATTTGTGTGGGATACCAATAAATTAATTATTCATGCAGAAGTTTTTGCCTCTTACGTTTATGGTGAAAAGGCTTTTACTATCTATATTATTCCACTGAAGTATCCAGTCATCTTGCACAATGTCATCCCAATCAGATGATTGTTGCAACATTTACATGTCTCCCTTAATATTTTAGTATAGTTTCAATTCAGAAAGAAATATTAGAATTCGTCTTTCATCAGTTATTTTTCATTCACTTACCTCCAGTGGTCTCCACACACACCAAATCTGTGTCTGGAAACTTAGAGATTGATTTGCAGCTCAACACATCTGCTACATCCACATGATGGTACCATGTCAATATCGACAAAAGTATATGAGGAATGTTTGAATCCTGATTTAAAACTATTTTGAAGACAAAAGTTTGTTCTAGTAATAGCAAGCTTTACCTTGTAAAGTGGCTCATAGGTGTGTATTTAATCCAGAGCAGCCAAAGTTTATAATTGATTTTTTTAAGTTTCTTCTACTCTCAGCCTAGAGTCAAAAAAGTTTTTGTGTATAATATATGTTTACACAACAAAGTACTACTGCACAATGCAGTAAAAAAAAAAGGTATTTAAATTTGCTGAAACTTTAATGCAACTCAGTTGTCAAGAAAACATCCAAGCTGTCCATTCATTGAGCAAAACTACTTTACAATGTTTTGCTCACTATAGTATTGCAGCTCTTCAGTACAAAACGTAAACTGAACGTTTAAAAGTTTTATAAGATATCTTTATTGCCCTAGATGGTTTGTGTTTCACTTTTTAGACTTATATGAACAAGAAAGGTCTACATTTCGTAGGCACTACTGGTTTTCCCTGTGGCTGACTGTAATTTTCTTTTTAGTACGTTGAATTGTGTGAATATGTTGAGGCATTTTTTCCACTGCCACTTCTTCATGGAAGACATGACAGAACACATTTTGAACTATTTTCTCACAGATCACAGTTTGTTTCACTTGGTAGGCGGCATGGTTGTTAATTACACATTCTTCTCAGAGCGAGAATATTTTTCCTCTAAACTCCGTGTTTTCTTTTTAAATGGATGTCCTTCATAAATGAACATTTTTAGCAAAGATTTTGTCAAGTTATGATGCAAGTGTTGGTTAAGTAATATTGTTAAAAGAAGCTTCTACATCAGAGAACACATTATCAGAAGCTTTTTTTTTCACAAACTACTCATAACCAACTCATTAGATGGAAGAAGCTTTTTTTTCCTCTGTTAAACTTGTAGTTGGGTAGGCATTGGTTTACTGTGATCAGTCCTGGCTTTTTCCGTCTGCTAAATTTGGTTCTTCGGTTTTGTAGTTATGATAGGGTACTTTCATTTCCCAACAGAACCAGGAGCATTTACTGTCACCCTCTTAAAGGAGCTGTCTTCTCAGTTTTAGACTGATGCTGCGCGCTATCCCACTGACCGTCGACAGGAGTTGCTTTCTCTCTTTTAGACTGATGGTGTACACGATCGCGGGCCTGGGGTTAGGTTTGATGAGAGCCTCACTGACTCCAGAGAGAAAATTGATGTCAAGAAACATCATTTTATGCCTTGAAGAAGAGAGTA
Source organism: Brachyrhaphis roseni (assembly GCA_903066815.1). Lineage (NCBI taxonomy): Eukaryota > Metazoa > Chordata > Actinopteri > Cyprinodontiformes > Poeciliidae > Brachyrhaphis > Brachyrhaphis roseni. The sequence continues at coordinate 11,026 of CAEFZY010068801.1, forward strand.
CATTTGGCCCCAGTGTGCCCAAGGTCAAGCATAACAACCAGTGCTTTGAGAACTACATTTAAAAGTTGCATTTTGATGAAACCACACAACCAACCAAGTGTCACTGTAATCTTTTTTAGAAAGGGTCTAGAAGAAATGTAATGTGCAGTGAAGCTCTCCTTCTCAATAATTCAGGATAGGTTTGTTTTGATCATAGCTCACAACATATCTTTGCCTATTACATCAGCTTCCTCGGCAGGTCAAATTCTTGGTCTTTGAACTGGAAGGCATACAATTTCTCTATAGGGCACAGGGCAAGATTTTAAATCTTGTATATTTGACCTAAATAGTCAAAGTGAAAGTTTCCTTTAGAAAGTGGCTTCATTGCCACTTTTCAGGCCCTTTCATTTGTGGAAAAATGACTACAAAGCTTTTATGTCTGTTTTTTAACGGACAATCTTGTTTGGCATCAAAGCTAGTTACTTAAAACAGCTTGATAAAGAACACTGGTTCTGTTTTTGGGACTATTCTGGAGATAATTATGCAAAGAAAGATGCTTTGTAAAATGAATAACCTAATGGAAAACTCCAAGCATCCTTTATACAAGACTGCAAAATAACAGAGGCTTCTTAAGATCTGCTTTATTATAAACCACAGAAGATTCTTCCTGCCCACAGCTATCTCCATATACAATGACTCGTTCCAGAAATTACAGTCAAAACGACACATAATTTTCCTTTTGGAATGAACAAATATTTCGGAATTTAATTTTGGGGCAAATCAAGTTCTTAAACAACCACCCATTGTCTCTTATTTTACTCTGTTGTCAATTGTCTAGCTGACCAGTTGTGTAGAAGCTTGTTGTATGAAGGTATTTCTTCAGGGCAATAAAGGCCAAGGAGAGGCCTGCTAATGTCAAGGCCCTGTCAACTCTGGCATGGATCTGGCTGCTGATATACCCCAGTGTCTTCTACAGTATGTTGACAAAGTCTCTGACACAGTTTTGTCCCCACAATCTGCAGAGGTTCAAACAGTTTTTTTGGGTTGTGGATTGGGGCTTCTGTATGACTTCCATGAAGTTCTTAGAAACTTACTGACAACCAGACTTCTCTAGATGGCTTTCACCAAAGGGATACAGTCTTTATGTGTGTGGAGTTAGTTGTCTGTCTTTCACTAGTTTTCCAATTAGTTTTGACAGTAGTGTGTTGGACTTGGTCCTGAGAAGTTGTGTGTCATCAGTGTGTCAGATGCTTTGAAAGATTCAGTGTAAAATGCTGTTAAATTCAGCTGACAATTTCAATGTGATTTGTAAAGATTTATTTGGCTGAAGAAGACCAGACTCTTAACAGGAAGGAGCCTCCAGCAGAACCAGGCTATGAGTTGCCATTTTCTGAAGCAGGCTGTGGGTTCAAAAAACAAGAGAAGAATGAAAAAAAAAACAAAAAACATAAGAGTACTTAAATAAAAAAATAAAGAGTAAGAGTTCACTGAGAACTCCATCACGGACTTCATTCAAGAAATAGGCATATCAAAGCAAAATGTGCTGAGCCAGGAATACTTGAAAATAAAGAGACTGCACTAAGTTAATGGGAAAAATATATATTGTAGCTACACTAAATATAGATATATATCAATATATACTATATTAAGGACTTTATCCATGGAAGAGCCACAGCTAAATATGAAATTTTTGATCAAGGCCCACCTTCTATAGAAAAAAATCCATCAGGCAGATAAGCTAATGATACAAATAACGAATATATTGAGAGAAGATTGTGACACCGTGGTTAAGTTTGTTTATTTACCACTTGTCCCTTAAATATATTTTTGATTTAGTTCGTCTTTCTCTAGTTGGCCATAATGCTTTAATTTAAACGTTGTTGCAACAAAAATTATAATTAGATCTTCATGCTTGCCCGGATTCATCAACTTTGACAACCTCTGTGGCTGCCATGTCTAAACCTTAAAAGGTTCATCCATACAGTGGAATGTTGCATTAGATCTAACCACAGGGACAGGCCTCACACTGCTTGCTGTAGAGAAGTGGACTGACTGATTCAATGGTCTTTTTTGTTTTGTTTCCTTTAGGTCTCTGCAGGACTTATCAAAGCAGACTGAACTGCCATACGGGACAGTCCTGGACTCTGCAGTATATGATCAGGTGCGCTCAAAGGCTATGAACCCCTTTGAGAGAGATCCCATGTACTCCCAGATGTGGCGGATGATTAATCGGACTGGAGGAGCAGATAATAATGTTGAGGAGTCGAGGGAAGGCATTCGCAAGGTAGGCATATATCTTTTTAAATTTGTTCTCAGTTTCAAATGAAAGACCTTTGACATATGTAAAATTGCAGTTGTTATTAACATAAATATTGAAGTCAAAAGGCTGATAAATTTCAATTAATGGGACCAGGTGCAAAGAGGAAGCAACATTACTGGAGTTATTTATTACTCCGTGCAAGGCATTCATATTCAGGCTTGCATCTGCTGGCATTTGATCACATAATTTTTGAAGACATGCATAATTTGTTTGTACTGTGGAAAAAGCCTGTGAGGCATCCTCAGACCTCTCAATGTTCATTATAATAGTTACTTATTTCATGTTTTAGAATTTTAAATCTTTCTTCTGAACATATTTTTTTGCATATAAAATAATGAATATATTCCTTTAGATAGATTCAAAATACAAACTGAGACACGAAAAATACCAGGAAATGGTATTTTATGTTGTGTTGTAATATGAAAAGACATAGGATGTAAGTAGGAAAAAAAGATATTTTAAGTAAATGTATGCATTCGTACAAAACTTCCACATGCATTTCTTTCTTATGCTACCTTATGCAAATACGTAGCATAAGGTACCATTATGCCCTAACACTATTGTTTATCACAATAAGTTAGCTGTAAATTTAGGCTACATTTAACCATTTTATATCTTGCATTGCTTATTGTTACTCTTACTGTATGCTAAATATAAAGAGGGTTTCATATGCATTCTGTAGTGTGCAGTATGCTTATAATCTATACAGATTAACCTCTGTCCTCTTTTTAAAAGCCTGTATTGCTGTAGGGTCATTGCTGTGGATGAGAAGAGATCCGTGTAAATGATGTTAATGATGCACATATAGCATTTGTGATGCTTAATTCCCTTGGTAATTACCCAGCAGCACAAACACCTGACTGCTGCATCTTATTTACATGGCTGGAGCTTACTGTTTATGTACTTCAGCCTGAACATTCAATATCTCCGCCCCCTTTGGAATATATTAGACCGCGTGTTAGGAAAACACAGGGAGAGTTGAGAGGAGTAGTTAAAGGGCAACATGGTGGTTTCACTGTTCACTGCTGGGGAAATATTTTGTGCCTCTCTCCCACTTCCCCACTTCTCCCCCTCCAAATAAAAAGAACACACATAAGAATCCAACAGCAATATATTTTCCATAAATATTTCTTATAAATGGTGAGGTTTATTGAGTTCATACACCTGTTTGATAATTTTTAATTTCTTTTATGCTCACTACATTTATTATCTTAGGCGCCAGACTTCAACATCTATTAGCGAACACTTGCAGTGATCAATTAATCTGCCTCTGTAGCCTCATAAATACAAAAGAGTTGTACACATTCTATAGTTAATTTATGTATTACAACTTGGCAGCTTGCACTTTGGAGATGTATGTTGTTACACTCCTGGTACCAGGTGTATGGTACACAGCCTCTGGGTTTGTATGATTTAGCATATTAATAATCTATATTGACAAGTCAATAACTTTTAAAACTTAAATACAGTATGATCTCTGTCACAGCAGAACCTACCTAATAGCTTATTAGGTAGTAGGTAAGTTCTGCTGTGAAAGAGTTCTGTGTCTTTACCTTCTTCTGAACTGGCTAAAATGCTACATTACTTGTCTTTCTACCTGAAACACCTTTTCAGGTATACGCAGTATACTAATCGAAGTGTGGTTTGTTTTGGTCTTCAACTGTAGTGGCTATTTGGTGAAAAAAGAAAACCCTATGACTCAGATTCCCCACAGGTAAACTAAACAAAAATGAAACTTTGTATTGTTTTGTACCAATTTCCAGGGAGGAATAAACCATCTTGCCTGTGTAAATCATTTAGTATTAACAGTTGAAAACAAGATCTATAACAATAACATCCAGTGGAGAACCCCAGTCATGTTGAAGTCTGGATGTTTTCTATTGCTCTGCTCATTTTCCCATGTTTGATTTACATTTAAATGCGCAAACAAAAAAAATTGAGTTTCAAAGTGACTTTTTTTTCTCATGTTTTCAAAAGGTTGTAGCAATTTAGAATTTTCTGCCTTGAAGTAAAATTGAAAGCGCTGTTGCAGATAATGTCAGCATATTGCACAAATCACAATAGCCTGACTCCCCAGATGTTTTTTGTGTGTATCCTGGCTCACTGTAAACACATCTTACTGCTTTCCATCTTCCTACACCTAAAACGGGCTTTTAGATAGAGATGCACAGGTACACCAACCAAAGAATAGAATCAACCAGTTTTCCCATTCACTGCTCTGATTTGTGAGTGACGCATCAAACACACACAAAAAATGTTTTTTTGTTGTTTTTATTATTATTTATTAAATGCGTCCAAGTCGAGCATCAATGGCCATAATCAAATAATTTCCTTTTGGGGAAAAAAACTACTGTTTATTGAAGAACGTGTTGCACCGTCTTGTCTTTTATGTGGTACCAGCTTGCTAATACTAGTAATATCAAGAAGTAATTTTTTTGTTTGTTTTATATATTGTATTTTTATCATCACTTTACTACTGAGTGAAAATGTGACCCAAATGTTTTGGGCTGAAACCATTGGTGGTCGCTACACTAATGCAAAACTTTCTAAGATTCAACTGTTACAGAAGTAGCTTTCCTTTTGGGTGGGTGGTTCTTTCATTAGCAACTAAGACTGAATGTCCTATGAGTAAGAGTTGGAAATAAAGCTCGGCTTTCAGGAATAGCAGAGCCAGAGAAGGTAAACCAGACTACAGGAAAAAGGATATTTGCTTTATTCATTACAGTATTTCTGATTCCTTTTTCCACTGCCACTCATTTTCCTCACAGCTGAATATTTTACAGATGTCTATTACTCGTGCTACTCTTTGACACAGCTCTTATTTCTTCCACTTGACCCCCATTTTTCACTCCACCCTTTTCTCTTCTGCTTTTCTTTAGACTTTCCTTTTCAGCACCATCCTTTGTATCTTTAGCAGCCTAATATGCATCCACATTTCGTTAAAGGCTACAGAGTGCACTCTAGTGGTTCACTAATTCATGTCCTAACTACAGTACCACATGGGTTTTTTTTAACTTTCCTTTTTGCTACAGCATTACTGTCATGGACACTGTTGTTGTTAGGATTGTATATTCAGAGCTCCAATAAATGTAATACAGAAGTTAAAACATGTCATTTACATGACTCACAGACACAAGGATTTTCTGTGTTTTGTAATAAAAGATTTTCAGATTTTCAAAATGGTGCCTTTCAATCTGTTAGAATTTAGTTTGGTTCTTAAAAAAAAAACAAAGAAAAAAAAAAACAATTGAAAAGCACTGTACAGTGTCTGCAATTCTTTTCAAGCCGGAGGCTTTTTGGGAAGCCGTTCTGTTATTAACCAACACAATAACGGACATCAGTCTCAATTTGCTATATCCGGATGTGTTTGTCTTCATCAATATAGTCCCCATGCTGTATTTGATTCCTGTGAGATTACATATTTTTCCTTTTAGCGCAGTTTTCTTCCTTCTCAGCCTCCCTTCTCTCAGCTGCCTCTTGTTCTTTCAGGCTTTTTCTCTTTCGCAATAAACCTCTTACTCCTCTTTGTCACTGGTCTCCAATGCACACTATAGATTTTCTCCCTTTTAGGTTTTGGTCCCCTGCAGTAAAGTTATATTATGCCAAAACTGGTGAGTGTCTGAGATGTTGGGAGAATCGAAGACACACTGATACGTGTCCACACATAGTAACAAACACGCATGCACACTTGCATGTACTTCACATCTAGGAAAACGCAATCATCTGTTTTCATCATAAACATTACACTGTACCCAAAAATGTAGAGTTGGCACTCTGGACCAGGCAAGTGCTGCAGTTTGCACCCTACTACAGGATTATATATATGTGCCTTTTTCATTTCAGTCTGTGATCAAAGTGTTCATTAAAAAGGCATTGTCATTAAGATATTGCCGTTAAGACTTTATGGTATATATGATATCAAAAGAATACTGATTATTAATCGATTAGTCAGCGAACAGAATTGTCCAATTTTCCTTAATTGGCTATAATCAGTGATTTGTAGGTTAACAAATGTTGTTGTTTTTTTCATTTTTATTAAATGTATTAAAATTAGTTCCCATCACTTTTAGTCTCTAAACAAATCAACCAACTTTCTAGTGAATATAAAGTCTAAATCTGACTTTTTAACCCAAATTAGCTACTTCTTTCAAAATATCCTCAGTGGACCACATTGTTAGCCACAACAACGTCTGATTCCAAGCTAAGGAATAATGTTTTTATAACCGTGGGGTGTTATTTCCATAAAAATGTTTGCCGTTCAATAGATGTGAAATTACTATAATTAAATCTTATTTTGCTTGCTTAGGTTTTCACATAGTTTTAACACAGTCAAAAGTATAATTTATTGTTAGTCATAACAATAAATATTGGTTTAACAGAATATCAAACTATTTGGTGTAAAATTCCTGCTAGATTTTGGTTTTGGTTTTCACCTTGTTCTGATTGTAAGATAAAAGACACCCAAGAGATCTCCCAGTCTGAGTTAGAACTGAAGGTTGTTCAGTTTGAGTGACCTTTCCACCAGAACAACATCTGCTGTGCCCAGATTTAATCAAGCAAACTAAAAGAAGTCTATGTGAGATGAATGCCTTCAGTGATTGAGCCAACAGTGCAATTTCTTCAAACATTCCTCTTTGAATTTATGCTAGATATTACAACTCTGTTAACCTCTGGTCTGTGCTCCTTTTTATAAATTATCAGCTTAGATAATTTCTAACATTCAATTTATTTTATATTAAACCTCCTTGGTAAGCCAATATTAAGGAATTTCCAGGTTAGTCTACTCAGTAGCTTTAATAGCATTGTGTTTATTTCTTTTTACCTTACTAAATCCTTTAAAAAATACCTGTGATTATGAATTAAAACTACTTCTTTGTTACAACAATGACCAGTTCCTTGTGCTTTTCTTGTAAACCGAGATGATATTCAACTCATTTTAAATTAATCTTAACCTGAAACATATCCTTGTTTCTTTAAATTTGTAATTCAGGCATAATCTTGTCATTTTACCAAAAGTGTAAAAATATTCCAATCACCTATGCCCCTAAAGGCACGAACCTAAACCATCACGTACACTCTGACAATAAATGTACTAAAAATAGAAAATTAAACTTTTCGGAAGAGCAGAGACAAAATAAAATATCAGTTCCTTTACATGCATCATTGAGAAACATATCATATGATACTTTGTTTTTCTCCTTTAAATGCGGTTTTATAGTAGGTATCATAGTTTATGTAACACTGAGTGCTGTAGGAAAACAAAAGTAGATTTTGTAGTGTTCTTCAGGCATAATTTCAACTGATGCATATAGTTAAATGTGAAGCTTTCAATTTGAGGAGCTTTTATGTCATAATGTTGTGGTACTCATATATGTGTAAACAATAACTCAACTTTCCTTTTGCATACACACACAGCACTAAAACCTTGATATATTCTGTATCTTACCGGTAGTTCTTTTTCATGCACACATTTGACTTGGTAGATGTAAATGTAGTACATGACAGCAGGCTTGAGAAGATGCAATTAAAATATTATGGTTAATTGCTGAGACTTGCTGCAAACCAATGATTACATCTCTACAACCAAACCTCACAAAAACAATATAAATTGTTTTAAAAAATGTGACACAACCATGAACAAGTCTGTTTGGTGGCAGGAGGGTTTAATTACTTGCAGATTCTGAAAGTGTGAATTCTAAGCTTTCCAATGATGTCAAACACATAGAAATTTGTGAACTTATTCATTTGCCATAACCCATTGCAAATGGAAACAGAATCTTATTATTAGGAAACTGTAAGAGTGTATGAACACAACACAAGCGATTGTCTACCTTCACATACCTATCCAGGAGACGTGAATGCTGCAAGTCGATAACCTTGATACAGTCTGCTCGGTTTCTTGGATAAAAAAAAATTGTTTAAACTATTTTTAATAAGGAACTGAACTTAATACACTGTTTGCTAAGTAGGATAACTTGAAATGTATGTATGTCTGAATTAAGATTACTTTTTCGTAAAGCGCCTTCGGTTGACGTGTTGTCAGTTGGATTTATGTAAATATACTAAATCAAATTGATACTTGTGTAACAAGAACCTGTGGCACAGTTTTGCAAAAATAAAAATAAGGCACCCAAGGCATATATTCCCTATGTCTGAGCCAAGAAAAATCAGCAGTTAATTGTAATTACTATGATGTAACCTCAATATAGTAATTGAGAGCCTGCACATTTGATATGCACCTATTTAATCCACCTCTATTTCAAGACCAGAAATTTCACACCCCTATTTTAATGATGTAAGATGCTGGAGAAAGTATGTTTGTGAGAATCCAAAAAGTGAGCATTAACAGTTTTAGTTTGGAATTGGAAATCCTTAGAAGGTGAAAGACAGAATTTTTTTTTAATTTGGACAGAAAATTTGGTGTAAAATCCACCAAAAATAACATTCTTATTTTTTCTAAAATATTGAGAGTTCAATATTATGTATCCTCTTGTCTAGTAATCTGGATTTATTATTTCACCTCTTCGTCATATGGCTGTATAAACGGAGCATAAAGCTGTTTAACGTAATGACTTTAGTGATGTTGATGAAGATTAGTAAAATTGCTCTGCCACATAGAGATCATGGTAAATCTACCAAAGGTTGTTTAAGTCCTCAGCTCTGGATATGGTGATCATGGCACTCTAGAGGACAACTGAGACAAAGCAGAAGCAAGTAGAAGTTGACATGGGCAGTGAACGAGTGCTCAGGGAGTATAAAGAGGAAAATTGGAATTTTGAGGATGGTAGAAAAGAGAGTTTGAGGGCAGCGAGCAGCTAAAAGGAGTGTGGAGATTGCAGGCTTCGCTGTAGATAGGTGAAGGGCTACAAAGAGGTGCAAGGAGAAAAAAAGAGTGGATATAGATGCCCAAAGAATAGATATACCAGGGTCTGGGTGGAGTTAACTGAGGTGAAAGAAATGTGAGAAAAGACCAAGAAAGGAAGTGCCAGTGGGAATCTTAATGACAGATTTTACCTCTTGAGAGAGTGGTTGTTGAAAGTCCTTTCTTTGTTTCCATGTCTGAAAGGTATATATATAGGTAATTTCTTTTTTAAGATAAGTCCTCAATAGACTCATTTACTCAGAATACTGTTTGTAACTGATGAAAAAAATCTAACAGTTAATTTGGTGTGTTTTTGAATTGCCTGGCTTCACAACAGCAGAGTAACAAGAACACATAGGAAGTTTCAGAGAGGTAGTTATCTGACTTTTCCAAGCAGACTAAGCCTAATAAGCCCTAACTTTATGTAAAAAATGCAACCATTTAAATGTTACTAACCGTAAAGGAAATTATATCTACTACTAAATTTTGGGTAGATGGTTCCACTAGACAATAGCTGAAGAATGCCTAAATTGGCTTATGGGTATTGTAGGATCCACAAGCACAACAAGAAAGTTATTTGAGATTCTGCAACACAAGTAGACCACAGATGGGTTATACATTTTACCCCAGTTTTCCTGCATCAAAACTGTAGAGAAAATTAATATGGGTTCATTGTGTAGCACATTAATTATAAAATCTTGGGCCCTTTTTGGCAGCACATTTGGACCTCATGTTTAAATTTTCACTGTAAACCAATTTAAATCAAATCTTCCAATTCTTCAAAGCAGAGTGGCAAAATATTCTTCGAAAATTGTGCCAGAAGCCTGTTGTTGACTACAAAGGGCATGTGGTTACAGTGCAACTTGCTAAGGGGCAAAAAAAACCAAATAGTAGTTAGGATGTGTGTTTATATTTTAGGCTGTGTGACTTTGAACTTTCAGGAATTAGAAAGAACCCAAAACTTGTAAAACCCACTTCTTGCTTTTTTTAAAAATTATTTCTTGAAGTCATACGGTGTGTCATCACTGCAGGCAAAAAAAATACTGATTCTAAGAAATGATTACAAACCCAACAATAATGTCAGTTCCATGCCCTTGATCAGAGTGTACGCCTGCCTGCAACTGAGCTTGATTGATAGGGGACTAAATTATGTTTTAATATTATGCTTATTGGTTAAATAACCTGTAGTCATTGGCTTCCTGTTCAATACTCGGTGAAGAAACAATGTCGTTTGAACAAAGGACAAGAATGAAAATTAAACTTAGTGTAGTATCCTCCCGATATAATCTTTTTAGATGAAGATCTGTGAAGGGTACAAGCATTTGTCGGCGGAAAGCTCCACTCACAGTGGCCGGTCTTAACATGGCTTATCCATTCAAACCAAAGGCAACAATTGATCTGTAGGCAGCATGGCTCTGTGGCTGTGTGTTTGTGTCAGTGTCACTATTCTTAGAGGACCTCCTGCCAAGCAGTTATTGGTCAGGGAGTTGCCAAGGTTACTGAGCAGGGTGGCCCAGCAGAGCTATGGTGACAGATCTCAGCATTTATGACTTCTCTCCCTCTCCATTTAAAAGTGTGGGGTTGACTTGTCATGAGCTATGCTTTCAGGTCTCAGGGCTGCCTTTAGCAATGCGACATGTATCTTTTCCAATGAGCCTGTTCAAATGCACTTTCCTTACTGTTCTTCCTCTTCTCACCCCCTTGTCTTTCTGTCTTCATTTTTGTCCTTCCAGACCTTTTTTCTGCTGATGTTGCTTGAGATTTTAAATTCATGGGCGGTACTGCTAGAATTTTGTGTGTGAGCCAGTATGATGACATTCTGCAAGTTTCAGAATGGATGGGGCAAAAACTGATTTCATTTGATTTAAAAAAAAAAAAGAAGAAGCCACATTCATGGGCTTGCCATGTATTACACTGGATTTAAGTAAAAACTCTGCAGTAACATAAGCTGATGATATATATCTGTCACTGCACATCAGTTTGATGGCTGCAATATCCTCTTTAATAACCTAGCATCTGCTCAGACCAGAAAATGCCATTTTGGCTGCTGGGTTCTTTCATGTTGTATTTTCTTGTGCAAAGTAGTGCAAATCACCCTGACAGGAAAAAGAGAAGAGAAAGCTTCTTTCCTGTAGTGTCTGATAGCTCATTAGGATTCACTGCGACAAGCCCAAACAGCAAACATATTTCCCTGCTGTTACAATTCTCTGGCTGTGTGATGACAGCATTTCTGTGTTGAGACATAGATTTGGAGCGAGCAAATGATAAGAGAAATTCAGAGGAAGGAAATAGGAAGAGAATTACTTTCAGTATAAAAAGAGGAAGTGGTGAAGATGGTGATATTTAAGTATGGCTCAGGAGGTAAGGATTCATCCTGTAACTAGGTTCGAACCTCCGCTCTGTCCATCTCAGTTGTTGTGTCCTTGGACAAGATACTTGACCTGACTTACCTGATGGTCGTGACGCTGATTGTTATGTCAACGTACGCCAGGACAACTGTTGCTACAATGTAGCTCATCACCATCAGTTTATGAGTGGGTTGACGACTGAAGCGAAGGGTGAAGCACTTTAAAGAAATAGAAACCATGTGTCAGTGGTATAGATTGTTTAAACTTTAGAATGTTCACGAGAGATCTGCTAAACTAGGGAGGGAGGAATATATTTTAAAAAGTGTCAGGTTCTTCAAAAAATAGCAGTTCGCATTAAAATGGCTCCATGAGAACTAATCTTCTAAAGACATGTTTTCGTCTTAGTTTTGCTAACTGAGACCCCTATTACATGCTGAACAAACTATTGCTACTCCAAAATGCACCTTAGTTTTGTTAGTGTAAAAAGAGAAGACAGTGTTTACTTTAACAACAAAAATGTACCCAAGATGAAAAAGATAAAAATTCCATTATCTATTTCTAACTACATTTTCTCATTCTGTATCTTGTAATAAAGCCAAATTGGTTTTTTATCTATTTCGTCCTCATATGGCAGCAGAGGCTGGAGCCATCTACACACTCACGTATTTGCACTCAGTGCTGCTTTCCCTGCCTCTCCCCGTCACCTTTAACAGTGCCTTTCTCATGGAGTCTGTTTTTTCTCATCTCGTTTGCTCCGCACTGTACTTGTTGCTTCCGTTAATAATTGCAGGCACAGATATGGAAAAGATAAACTGTGAGGACATAAATCAGGAATTTTCTTTCTGTGTCTGAAAACCTTCACCTTTGGCTCTAATATTGTAAAATATTTTACATTTGTGAAGGCATAGACCTTTTTTTTATTACTGTCTTAGTATAAAAAATAAAATGTCAGAAATATTAAAATTCAGTTGCCCTAAAAAAATTTTTAATTTAATTAAGATGTGACAAGCAGGGGCTTGCATGTGTGGTTTATTTGTGTGTGTGTGTGTGTGTGTGTGTGTGTCAAATGCCCAAATGTGTGTTTACATCCTCCATCTTTGCAACGCCTTTAGTTTAGATCAGAGCTATTAAACTTGTTTTTGGATCATTTAGCATTTTAAAGCAGACACTACACCAGGAACTGTACATAGCTGGTCTTTGTGGATGCCATCTCAGATTCATTTTGACAAGAGTTAAACAAACACATGCCTGACTGATGAAAAAGCCCAACGGATATATTTTAAGATGACTGGTGACTCTAAATTGCCTGTAGAAATGAGAATAAGCAAGATGTGTTTTCGGTCTCTGTTGGAGACCTTTACTCTTGCATATGAAGATCCAACCTGCTGGTAAAATCTCTGCAGAATACATAAAAAGCACAATTTAGTTTTTACTTAAGAAAGCTAGCAATGTTTTGTTTCTCAGTCTCAAGAATGAATATTTTGTAACCACAAAGAAAAATCTGGAATAATAGTGTACAAATGCCCCCAACTTTAACACAATTAAAAATGGATGACCTACACCTGAAAGTCAGTCCTTTGCCATTAACCTAATCTACAAGTTTGAGAAGAAGAATGGTAAAAGCTCCAGCCAGAATTGTGTCAGAAACTTTTTGATGACTTTAAACACTTGCTGTTGATGTAAAACTTGTAGGAAACATTTCACTTAAAATAAATGAGGGTGTATTACACATGCTTAATTTAGCAAGCTAAACTTTAGATCCATTTACAACTGTACGTTGACATTCTAATTCAATGAAAACCTTTGTTATATAACATGAGTAGGCAGCAGAAGTTGGCAGCTTCTGTTGAAATGTACAAGCTGCATGCTGAACTGCTGTGCTGGAGTCAGTGTGTGTACACATGTTGCTGAACTTTCAGCTATTGCCTCCACAGCCCTTCTGTATAGTGTTGCTTTGAGAAACACCCATTTTGCCAGGATTCTGTAAATCATGGTTAGTGTGATGCAACAAGCAAAGACTAGAATCTTCAGATCGTTATGAAAAACTGTTGCGATTTTTGTGTGTGTGTGTGTGTGTGTGTTGTTCTCTGAGGAAGAAGGGAAAACATTGAAGAAGCTTTCAATTGTTCTAACTTACTGTACCGTCATGAATTTATTCGTCTTTCAGTGTCTTCAAAAATGAATGCAGTAATTATGTTGTAATTCCATGCAAATGTAGTAAATTATCCATTTCATACTGAAGCCAGTTTTTGCTTTTTGAATTTGCATTGTTTCTAATATGAGTTGAATGTTGTGAAAAATGTTGAAGCTTTATTTGATGATAGCTGTTTTCCTAAAGTTTACTTTAGGGACCAAAAATATTCAAATGGTAGGTGCTACATGATGCAAATAGGAAGTTTGTCAAAGAATTAACAAAGCAGGGGAAATATCCTGCTGCTGCTACGAAGCTAGTTTTCATACCAGGGAGAGAATTTAGCTGTTTCTTGGTGATGGCGGAGAACATTGCATGCTTGATTTGCACTAAGCTGTACAAAAGGTTTTCCACTTTGAGTGACAATTTAGAGTGATTTGGCTTTAATTGTTTTTCTAACATGTTGTCTGTTTAGAGGTTCAGAGTGTTCAGAAGTTAGCCTATTATTAATCTAAAACCTATAAGTAAATACCTACAGTAAATAGTTAAATAAAGAGCTTTATGTACTTAATGATGCTTTTCACACACACAATAAGACAGGGGTCTCAAACTCCAGTTCTCCAGGGCCTCTGTCCTGTAGTTTTTAGATGTGCCACAGGTACAAAACGCTGGAATGAAAAGGCTTAATTACCTCCGCCTTGTGTAGATAAGATCTCCAGAGCCTTGCTAATGACCTAATTATTTTATCCAGGTGTGGTGCAGCAGAGGCACATCTAAAAGTTGCAGGACACCGGCACTCAAGGACTGGAGTTTGAGACCCCTGCAATAAGACAAATCACCTTGATATTCTAGAGATGAGGAAAAAGGAAATAATAATAATAATTACTGGTATTATTATCATTATTATTATTATTATTATTATTATTAGGCCTTCTCCTGGCCTGCTTACAGACGAAATATAGTCAATCATTTAGGAAGTTAACTCATATAAGGTTGTTCTAATATCACCTTGCAATGTCCCAGGAGGAAAAGACAAACAGTGAAACGGACATGTCAGAGGCAACAAATCAAAATGGTAATGCTAATGTTATTTAGCATGTAAAATGTTACATGTTAAAATGTTGCTCTGACACAAATTCATTTAAATGCAAACCGATTCATTTAAACTCTTTTTTACATTGGATCAGCTCATTCTGGCACATTAGTAGCTATGTTCAGTTTTCCATGCATTGAATTAACCTCAGTAAATAAGGAGGACAAAGTGGTGGGATTTTAAAAAGTGAAAATGTGTAATTGATTTTTTTTTATTGTTGTAATATATCTTGTTAGCTGACATGTTGTATCTTATCCTTACTCTATCTACAACCAATTCTACTTGCCTTTGCATCTTCTACGTACATTTCCCCTGACTTCCTGCTCTCCCCATTAAGCTTTCATTGCAAGCCTAAGGATTCTATTCTTGATTCTTTCGTTCCTCGCTTTTTTCTGCCTCTTTCAGTTTCTGTTGGTTGTTTCTTGCATTCTGTCAACACATTCAACACTAACACTCTGCTGCAGGGTGTTTTCACTTCACTCCTTTACTTTTTTAATCTTTCTCTTTATCACCCTTGTTTCTCCAATCACACTCTTTCTTTTGTCCTTTCATTCTCATGCAATGGGCAGCCACACTCTGGGTTTTTATCTCTTTCTGTAGGAAAAGAGGCAGCTTGGTGCCAGCAGCTAATGGACTTTTGGAGAACTCAGACACCCATACATCACAGTCTGGAGAGTGAGTCAGAAAAGGAAGAGGGATTTGGAAAAAAGCCAAAAGAACAGTGATGGAGAGAGAAAAAGCACAAACAAGAAACAAATGATAGTAACAGAAAAAAAATGAAGAACATACAGTATATACCCATACAAACACAGTGTCTGGAATAATATGTGATAAAACACTGAGACACATTTATGTCCCTGGTCCTCTAGTTTCTGAATTTACTGGTCCTTTGCAGCTACAGAAAGAATAAAGCACAGTACACTTATTGTTTACAAGACTGGCACCTTTAACAGGCCAATGTCAACATTAACATTAAGTAAAACAGATCAACTATTGGAAAGAAATAACACTCAAACAGCAGCAAAATCAGCCAAAAGACCAATCCAGGAGATTTACAGACACTAGCTGTTTATTAATTTTGTGCGAGTGTTGCTCAAATGCAATTTAATACAAGTGTATTGAAACATTGGCACATGTCAGTTGCCCTGCACAATTCAGCAAAAATATTTGTGATTTCTTGTTCTCTGCCAGCTCTTTTGACATGAATCAGTTGTTTATTTACTTGTATTTTCAGATCATAGAGGTTAAATACTCTCCTGACGCTCAAATCACTGTGAGATGAAAAAGAGTTGTTGATAAACAGCTACTCTGTTTAATTACATTAGGGAGACGATTTCCCGGTTGACCCAGCCAAAACCTAAAAATGGAAACCTGAAACAGTTTTTTTATATATATTCTAACCATTGTTTCTTTGTGTGTTCTTATTAATTTGTTTATTTTTATATAATAATTTGCACAGCTTTTGTTTCTTAACCAATTACTCACTGGGGATATGCAGGCTATTGGACACTGCACTCAGACCATTTGGCACCAGATCTTATCTTTGAAACAATTCATAATGAAATTCTTTTAGGATGCCTGGCAATAGTACAGTGGTAGGTCAAATATTAATCTGCCTCTTGCATTTTCAAAACGGCTCTGGCGGTGTTCTAACTGGAAAAAGGACTTTTAGGATCATTACTTCTGCAGAATGTCACAAATTGAAGCTCTAAAGTGTTTTGGATGTTTTGTGCATTTATAATCTTCCAGATTCAAGGTTCCCTTGAGACATTTGCAGATTTTTATTTTCCATTTAAAGAAAAAATTGTTTAAACTCAACATCCACCAGGTATGTGTAAGCAGGATTATTTTTTTGTCAATGTTTCTATGATATTTCCGTTTTCTATACCTTTCCTCTCTGTCAGTGTTTCAGATGTATCAACTTTTTTCTTTGACATCATGGACATTTAAGTGTCAGACATTTTCATCGTAAGGTTTTATTTGTAATTTGTTTTAAGCTCAAACTGCGCAACAACTTCAGAATCAAATTTATCTGTGTTGTAAAGGGCTATTTCATAATTTCCTTTATTATTATTATTATTAGTAATAGTAGTATTTTTTGCATCTGTATTACATCTGTGATACCAATATAATAAGTTTTGTCTCTTTATATGATTGGCGCCGGCCCTGAACTGACCTAATTCATCAAAAATGAGCAAAAAATGTAATTCTGGGAAAAAAGATCTAAAGTTTCTAAAGACTCTGATCAACATATAAAAATAGAGTATAAACAATAACTAATATTGTTTTCACAAAACAAAGGTTGTATGTAGCTCATCTGGAAAGATATGTCCAGTTCAGATTTGATAAGTGTAGCTTCTTTAACATCATTACCAAGCCAAGGTGCACAGTCAGATTTTTGCACAACACTGGGCGTGCCCATTCCCCATAAACTGGACATCTAAAGAAGCAACAAGAAATTAATATGCAGAACAACTATAGGTGAATTCTGCTACTTTGTTTATTAATATAGATTTTTTTGTGTGTGTTTTGATTGATCTTTCTGTCCATAGACTCCATCATTTAATGAGGGCAAATTAATATCTGAATCATGCTACCAGTTATTTTCTAAACAAATCAATATATTTCTTTACCACCTCAAATTACATAAATCGCAGGATTTTCCTAAATCTGTGTGAGATAACATATCTGTAATAAAGCATGAATGTAAGACTCTTTAC
The DNA here is from genome assembly GCA_903066815.1 of Brachyrhaphis roseni. Classification (NCBI taxonomy): domain Eukaryota; kingdom Metazoa; phylum Chordata; class Actinopteri; order Cyprinodontiformes; family Poeciliidae; genus Brachyrhaphis; species Brachyrhaphis roseni. Next base: position 28,479 of record CAEFZY010068801.1, read on the forward strand.
ACATTTTCCCCATGGGTTCCAATAAATGTGGAGGATGCTGAGTTTGCAGATCTCATTTATAGGTAGAAAGGAATTTATTGTAAAACAAAAATGGCTGTGAAATAGGAACTGTTACCACATTTCCCCCACAGCAGCAGAAACAATAAACTAAAGATGAGCTATGTTAGAAACTGTCTGCTGTTACGACTTGAAAAATCACTGGAAAATCTTCTGAAAAAATCAAATAGGCCACATCTAAAATATTTCCATAATAATACAAGGCTGCATAACCTTTTCATAGACAGAGGTTTTCATTATTATTATTATTATTATTTTATTTTATTTATTTATTTTTTTGTTTCCTCTGTGGTAAGGAGGATAACCAGTGTGCAGAAATGTGTGTGCTGTCAAATGAAGTTGTCTCCCATGATGTCTGGTCTCATTGCTTTTGACGGGGTGAGAAGCTGTGTAAATTTGTGATGACCTCGAGTTCAGTGATCCTTCCCATTGAGAGGGGAAAGGTGTCCGTCACAGTTCAGACGTTTAATCTGTCCACCGAGCCTGATTGACCAGAAGGAAACAAAGGGGCATCCTGACAGGAATAGGCCTTTTTAATTGGAAAGAAAGATGGATGAGAGATAGCTGGATGGGCATGGTACTCAACTTATTTTCAAACCCATGATCTAAATAAATCAAGGACTGCATAAGAGAAAAACTGAGAAATAATGTTTTTGCATTGGACATGAGGACAGGGACAGCGCCCCAGTCCTCAAGGGCTGCTGTCCTGCAACTTTTAGATGTGCCTCTGCTGCACTACACCTGAATAGAATAATTAGGTCATTAGCAAGGCTCTGGAGAACTGATCTACACAAGGAGGATGTAATTAAGCAATTTCATTCCAGTGTTTTGTATCTGTGGCACATCTAAAAACTGCAGGACAGCAGCCCTTGAGGACTGGAGTTTGACAGCCCTGCTTTAGAGCATACAAGCAGAACAAGAATAAAATTCTCCTTGGCAGAAGTGCAAACACTTTATTGCTCTTATGCATAATCGCTTAAGGGTCACTTTTTAGCAGTAATGCAATTTTTCACGTTAGTGAGAGACATACTAATAAGCTGTGGCTGTTGATTAAAGCCATACAAATCTACAACATGATTAATACAGGATTTACATTGTCTGAAAATCTCACCCTTGTATCTGCTACAGTCCGTTACCATCTGTTTGCCAGGGACACATTTCACCTCCTGTAATGTCTTACTATATAAATATGTCTTCATTTTCACTGCTTCTTATCTGGGACAGCTCAATGTCAGGAGGATTTTTTTAATATAAAATGGATCAAAAAACATTAAAAGAAACATCTGAATAAAGCAGACTTGTATGCATTCATGTTTGTTTCATAAAATCCAAACAATTTTTGGACATGTTACCTCGAAAAAAATGGAATCTGATTTTAAACTATTATCATTTTTGTTATATTATTGTAAATGAAATCAAATTATTTTATTTTTAAACAACTTGTGTATTAAAATGTGTATATGGAAAAATATAGGATTTAATTAAGAAAATTAGAATACTTTTGTTCAATTTCTACCCTACTTCCAAAAAATGTGTCCAACATGTTTTACATTTATCTAGATAGATGCAATATACTTACATAATAAACTTTCTAGAAGCATTTTAGATTGATATCTTAGTAAAACAATGAATTATAAAGACTTTGAGGTCAGAGAATGACTGAGACTGAGAGATCTAGGGAGTGGAGGTGTTTTTTTGTTGTTGCTACAAAACATATTCCATATCATCTTCTGGGAAGTCATCATAGGATGCTGTCTTTTCCAGGACATTTCTCAGTAGGTCCATCGCTCAACAAAATACTCACCTCTTGTCAGTGGCACAAGCCCCTTGCTTGTCAAGTAGAAACACTGGCATGTATTTGGGATTGCAGTTAAGATTAATTTTCCTATTGACACTTGATGCATTCTGCAATTCTAAATGTTACAAAGATATGCCACAGCACTTTTGTGACAGTTTTCTTGTCTCTATGATGCATCAGCTGCACACACAAACTTTGCATTTTTCCCCATATTGCACACCTAAGTGCTGTCTCGAGAAGTGAATGCATTCTCCAGCATCAATGTCTTTGCTGACGTCATGGCAGGCACTGGAAAAGCCAGTGAAAGACAACCCAGGTCACAATATGTAGCAGCAACACATGGAACCTACTGACAACATGACAGGGTCAACGAAGAGGCACATATGGGCGACTTATGGAGGCCAGAGCTATCCTGCATATTTATCTACAAAGTTTAGGTTTGTCACTAACAATTTTTAAAAAGTTAATCTGTGCACTATGTTTGTTCATTCAATAGATTAATCAAAATTCTAAATTACATTTTCTTGACGCGCAAATTTGTGATTTATTACATGTCATTATGTCAAATTTTAACAAGAACTTAAGATAAGTGAAATATATTTATAAAGTGCTTACTGTAGAATGTAAGCACTTTATAAATTAAGACTTTCCATTGTGTATTTCAAAGTAAAACACCTGAATAATCAACATGTCAAATAGAATAAGGATAAGGATAAGCTGAAGTCAACAAATATGGGTAATTTAGTCAATTCTAACAGTGCAGCTCCACGAAAAAACAAATCAGCTTCCACTGAACCCATATTTGGACATCAGATTAGTCCACATTGTTAAAAGTGATTAAAATAGCCAGAAATAAAGCTGTTTTGTTTTTTTCTGGGGAATCATATCAGTGAGGCAACATTTCTCAGTTCACAGTTTTCCGTTGCAGCTTACAAAAACTCATCTTCTGCCAGCTCATCAGCAGCACCTGGAAGCCATCTTGTCAAATGCAAAGGTGTGGTGCTGCTGTGATACACAACAAAACTTTTGTCGCCTCCCATTGTTTATTCCCATTCAGCAATTGAAAATTCAGCATTGAAGCAGCAGCTTGGACAAATATAATCAATCACTGGAGCCAAACTCCACTAGTGTAAGCAACGCATATTCACACGTCTTCGCGCAAAAGCCCAAGCACTGCCAGCGACTTCTTCACACACAGCGCTATGGTTAAAAGCTGTGCTTTGTTTGTCAAAGTTTAAGAAATTTCATGCCACCTGCACAAATTCAAAGGTGATCATATTTAATTCTGTAATGTCGTATTGGTTAGTATTTGTTTTTTGTTTTTTATAATGCACTGAGGATCATAAAGGTTCCTTTCACTTAAGTTGGTCTTTGTAAATATTCTAGTTTGAGCACATATATAACTTATTAGCCCAGTTTTTGAATAAATTTTATGTTTAGGCTCCACAGGTGTAAACCAGGAAGTAGATTAACCCTTTAGGTCACCAGCCTCACGTACATCATTTGCATGTCAAAAGGAATATGAGTAAGAAAAACATGAAAGATACTTTTCAAGCAAATGAAACATCAGAGTCATTATGAACAATACAGTTAAGCAAAGATAAAAAGAAGAGGAAATGGAAAGAAGTGATTTTTGTATTCAACTAGATCTTATTAAGGGTGGCATCTTAGTTTTGGCTCACTGATCCGTCTCGGATGATCCGTCTCTCCAACATCTGTCTCCAATTACGCCTCTCCTTCACTATCGCATCTCTCATCGACTTAACGGGGTCTGGATAAAGATTTGCATAGAGCGTGGCAATAGGCGATTAATTCCATTGTTGTTTTTTTTCCCCAAGTCCTCCTTCCTGAAGAGACAAAGACAACTGATGACAGCCGATGGTAATTAAACAACTGAGAAAACAAAGAGAGGAAAGGGAAAGAAGAAGTTGTCATATAGTGTCTCTTGGGATTGAGGCGGCTGGTGCCACTAGAGCAAACAGCTGGACAGAACTCCTCCTGAGGAACTGATGCCTCATGAGGACTAGCCTTTTGTAGTCTCAGACTGCATGTTTAGCTTTTTGGTGAAAGGAAAAATATTCTTTGTTGGATAGAAGAGAATAACAGGTGGTGCTTCCATGCTTTGTCTTATTTAATAACTTAAATTTTTTTCTTATTTAATAACTTAAATAAGACAAATAAGTTGTCTTAAATAAGAACTTGTCTTAAAATAAGACAAGTTCTAATGTAGGAGAACATATTGATGCAGTACGATGCACAGAGGGGGAGGCGCTGTCTCTCTTTTTCGCTTTGATTGATTTCGCTGCACCTAATCTGATCTTTATTCAGATCTTCACATATCTACATGAAGCCAGCCAGAGCTAAGAAGGGGAAAAATTTGGCTGGGGAGCAGTCGCTCATTTTGATTCTCTCTGAGTCGTCAAATAAACCCAAAGAAACAGAGGGAAGCAAGTACAGAAAGAGCATGGAAGCACAGAGCCATAACTAGCTGGCTTAAGGATTCACAGAAATGTTTGTAGAAATGTGAGAACCTGAGTTAAATGGATTCTTTTGTCAAATATTTCACTGTTATTAACCTCTGCTTTTGTTAATACGCTCTAAAGGCACAAAAAAGCCTCTTATCTGCTCATTGCATTATTTTACTTCATGCAATTGTGGAACAAGGATAAAAGTCAATTGTTGCCTCTTGTTCTCAAGTCAACCAATAAAGCAATGTATGCACACCAGTTCACAGCCAAAAGTGTCTCATATCATCGAGTATAGATGTAAATTGAAGGTTTGTTTTGAAATGACGTCACACAGATAGAAACCAACTGTCTGTAAGGTTTAGAAAAGGAGCAAAGCCTTAGATCTATGGTGGTTATTGCATGACATGCATAGCAGTATATTTCATGCTTGCCTTTTTTCTGTCCAAGCCTGGCCTACATCTCATAAAATCAAACACGTCAAAGGGGAGTGATGCAAGAAGAAAGGCAGAACTCTGCAGTTGCTGTGGCTGTGAGGAGACGTCTGACATGACAATGATGCAATTTCAAAAAAAAAATATACAGACCTATTCAATAATTTACAATATTACTGAAGAGCTCATTTAGTTCAGTAACTAAGCTCACTAAATGTAACAAATTATACATATTTACTATACAAACTGATGTTTTTAAGCTTTTATTTGTTGATTTTCTGTGTACAGTTGAAGAGGGTGTTTAACATTGAAATATTACATCCGAAGAATTTAAAAACTGAGAAAACATGAAAGTATGTTTAATACCTACTTAAAGATTGTTATTCTCAAAAGGTATTTTTATGTTGACAAGTAGATATTCCACTTTATTGAATATGACTGTAAGTAAATGTTCTTACTTTTTTGTGATTTTCTCTCTTCTGGTTTCTGCCACTGTCCCTGTGTGTCTACCACTAAAGTGTTTTAACTTCTCTTTAGTTCTGCTCTTCTCTCCTTGTATTTTGGCCCATGCTGAAACCTTCATGAACCAGCCAAATCTGGGCTGATCACACTGCTGGTTTGCACCATAATATTTGCTGCAGGTAAAAAAGCAAATATTATGGTACAAAATTGTGTGCTTATAAGCTTGTTTTCTGCATCACTGCTGTTGCTGAGAGACGTATCTTCTCTTGAAAAGTTTTGGTGTCTTTCTGCACTTCGCCTGCTTAATTTGATTGATGTAAGAATTATAATGATTAGCTTAAAATTAATCCAACTTTTATCAGCAGAATGAGAAATGGAGGGAAGCAGCTGTTATTTTAAACTTTAAATCAACAGAGAATTGGTGTACTTTGTTTTGACAGCATTTCTTCTACATCCAGGAATTATTCTTTAAATTAAGTTTGTTCTGTGTGCACTACGTAGGATCCTGCAGAACCTTTTTATCTTTAGCCTGTGCTACAAAAGAAATTCCCACCTTGTTCCAGTACCTTGCAATGTTTGATGCTGTTGTCCATCAGCATCACATTCATCAGATAGAAATATAGATCCCTTTCTAATGTTTAGATGGATGTTTGACCGTCTGTGGTTGTGTGACTGTGATTCTGTAATTCAGCGGAAAATAACCTTAACTACAGTAGCACAATGAAGTGCCTTGCAGACATACCCTTGTTTTTACATTAGTCTGGAAAATGAGGAGATTTTGAAACCTTTTGCAATCTTTCAATTTATATATATCTGTGATAAGATGATAGCTTACAGTGATAATAAATGGTCTGGAAAGCCAACCTATTGTTGTCTCCACATGCTGTCTGACTTCCTTGCACTCCCTTGCAACGTTTACTGTCCCTTTCTCTCTCTCTCTTTAATTATTTAAGTCAACATAAGTGAACTGCCGCCCACTAACTTGAAGGAGGTCACAGGGGTTTATGGTGGGTGTTTGTCTCAGATGAGTTCACATGACTGAATAATGTTCACATTCCTAAAAGTTAACAGTGTGAGCATGTTTTCTGGTCATTCAATTAGACCAGTTTTGTCATTACCAAACTATAGGTATGTTTAGTAATTCTCCTTACCCAAAAGTGAAGAAACCTTAACAAAAGAAAGCATATATATATCCCAAAAATGTTAAAATGGGTTAAATATTATATAGAAAATTAAAGGATATATTATATTAAAATGCACTACATAAACGTGTAAAGCAATTTGTTTAACCTTGAGTTAGGAAAAGGATATATAGTGCCACCCCAGCTATGATTATGTTCAGAAATTAATCAAAGTTAAGTCAATAGTTGAGTAATGCTGTGTGTGTAGAGTAGTTGTTCTAATGTATGAAATCAATACTCCCTATTTGCATGCATTTTCTCTCTGTTTCTGAAGCACTCCTGCAGGTAACCACGTTTTCTTTCACCTACTTCACCACAATGCTCTTAGTTGGGATAAGTGTTCAGGATTTTGCTCATGTTGGTTTATTTCATCTCATTGATAAGAAAAACTGGATCAGTCTAGCTGTCAAGTCAAAACACCTTTAGTGTTAGAGCAGATTTAAGATCAGCAGGATATCAAAGGAACAATTTCAGTAAAATAATAAACATAATGCATTATATTAATGTGTTAAACCCACATGGAAATCATTTCACCTTACCAATACTAAGAAGGGGAAGATGAGTCTTTAAATCAGAACTAGATTTGCCAAAATTGGATTTGGTATATAATTCAATGTTGTTTCAGCATCTGGGAGAGCATGACATGAAGAATACTGTTTTTGAAAGAATATTGCTGAAAAGGGAGCTAAATAAGATTCAAAGTAAAAATGTTTTTGCTTTCAGGCTATGCTTTCAACTACTATATCTCTCTGCAGCCTTTCTTATTGTATAGTTACCAGGAGACCATTTTATATGCACCAGTAATGGATTAACGTTGTGGTTATTACAGGTCTAGCAGCTGAATTTTAAACAGGTTGAACGTGTGAAATTGTAACATAAAAAAGAACGAAAGCAAGCCTACATTTGCTCTTTTTCCTTAAAATTTAAAGCGGACTCTTTCAAAAAGGAATTTTAACCCTTCCAGACAAGTATACCAATGTACAGGACTATTTTAGACTGATGGTAAAGTGGAATGAAAGATTTATGGTTATTTTGGACTTATGTCAATTTAATTGCAAATTGTAGCCAGTAAAACATTCAAAATGTTTGGGAGTAGTGAAATAAGGACCTCAAGCACACATATGTCTCAGATAAAATAATAATATTTTGTAAATAATTGTCGTCATGGGAGTCTTATTTGCCAGTGTTACATAGTCTGATGCAAGTTTTAACTTAGAAGTGACTTTAACACATATTTCTACATTTTCTTTGTCTATAGGATCTCCTTTCTTTATTATGAAAAAGGAAAAAAATCGAAGGGTCAGCAATTCATATATTGCTTTTAATCTAACTGATCACTTTTTATGAAGCTTTTATATCAGTGATGTCTCTGTTAATGTTTACCGTGGCCTTATTGCGCATCATGAGTATATTTTATCAAGAAAGTCCGATTTTATTTATTTCAACCTTAATTTATAGTATTATTAAGATAAAAGATGTCTCGGTAAGTGTGGTTACAATATTTTTTATATCAAAATTGTGAGTCATGTCACAGAAATAACCACACATAATACAATATTTTTTTAAGCCATTTCATTTAAATTTAGTAAGAAAAGTGTTCCTTATATTTCATATCATTAAATTTAAGTACATGTTTTACTAATTTCTGTTTTGCAAAACCAGGTTTTTTTTATTCAGCAGCAATAAATGGAAGGCATGAAAGCATTCTTCACTTCTAATAGCAGTGCTCTTCCCTTTCTTTTCAAAGAGTAATATGATCCCTTTTGATATCCTGCAGCGAAACGTTGAAGACGCTTGTACACACACATACACACACGCATACTGCAGCAGACTTAAGGCTGTAAAATCACCCAATCAGAAGGCCTTGTCAGCCCTCAGACATTAGTCATCACGTATGAGCCAAGTGAGGTAACACACAAACACACACACGCTAAAACACAGATGGGTTTGAAAATTTTATAAAGCACCATTAAAGTTAATGACACACCAAGTCCAAAATAATGTATTATGAAAAAAGTGTGCGTATGTGTGAGTCTGTGTGTATTTTTCTGTGTCTGGCTGCTGTATTTATCACTGTTTGAAGTATCAAAGGTGTTTTCATGAGAATATCACAGCCTCTCCTGTTTCCATATTTTTGTTCTTGTAGAAAAATATTGCTCTATTGAATGTTAACTACAGGATGTGTTAACAACAAGCACCTCAACTGAACTAAGCCGTGATTCCCATTTTAAGTTCTTTATGGCTTTCTCAACAACAATCCCACACTTTAGATACCCACAGTCAGGCTAAACACACTGACAGCATGGATATGTTTCCTGCATAAAATGTGAAAAGTATCCCAAACTTGGCTTCATAGTGAGTGATAAACAAGACTGTTTAGATCACATACATCTAAAGTTACAAGAATATGGAACAATAAAGTTGGATCTCTTTTAAATGCACTGGTCCACATAAAGAGGGGAGTCAGGGTGTAATATTACTTAAACAGAAATCACTGATCGAAGCGATTAGGTATTGAAGGAAATTAGTCCTAACAGACTTCTCGCTGCTTAATGTATGCAACCATAACTTTGCAAACAAAAATGTTTTAAGTTGGTTAATTGGAACTGGACTGGGAATCCAGCCATAAATATCCGAATAACTCAGATACTCTATAGGAATCCTGCTAAAGAAGAATGTCTTCTTTTTTCTGTTTCCCTTTCATTAAGGTGAAATATGGCCGCTTTGGCTTTGTGTGGGATGCAGCAGTGCTGGAGTACGTGGCTAATAATGATGAGGATTGTTCATTCTACACTGTAAGCAGCAATGCGCCAGACCGTGGATATGGTATTGCCATGCAGCACGGCAGCCCCTACAGGGACATTTTCTCCCAGAGGTAAGAGTCATAACAGTAAACAACATCCTAGCAACATCTATGCCCATGTTTCATTTGTTATTAAAGTGAATTGATTAAATGTGCATTGAGTGAGGTGTTTTGTTTCATGCTCTTTGTCCCAGTCCTTTTACTTTAAGGGTCAGAAGTACACTAATAAGTTATGAATAATGCATTTTCATTTTCCTGCTTCTCTTGATTTATTTTAGTGAAGTAAATTGGCAACTCCTGCAAACAGGAATTCAATGCACTTTGAATGTGTAGATTCAATTTAACATGTTTTATATTAATGTTCAGAACAGAAGAGAATATGCTAAATATTAATATCTTCAGACTTTAGTCTCTATTCAGTTGTCTATTTTCCATCCATCCATCCATCCGTCCATGGAGTCAGTCAGTCTCTGGTTCGCTATTGAAATTTGGACCTTTTTAGACAGGTTAGGGGTAAAGTTAAAGCGAAATCATACCCTTGTAAAATGGCTTTGAAACAAAACAGAACTCTAGATTGTGTCATCTGAAAAAGCTTGGAATAGAAAAACAGAAGCCCAGTATAAATGTGGCCCTTAACACTGCCAGACGTTTTTGTCTGATTGGTCAGTTGCTCAATGAAAAATCAGAATTAGTCATAAATCTGTCTTCCAAGAAACAGTAAAACTGCTTTTAAGCACCAATACTTGATACTGAGCTTAAGTAAATGTGACAAGTTAGCCTCAGAAAAAAAAAAAATCAACAATAGATTGTCACAACTGTTTGCTTTAAGGAAATTGTTGGCTTTTTCTTCTGAGGGAAATTAGATCTTGACCTTACAGTGATGAATGCCCTTACGACTTATGTAGTGATTTGGGACAATAAACAAAGCTGAATTGATTCAAATATTTCAAATATTCAAGCTGATCCCAGTTGTTTACTTTGTTTGGCCCAACACAAAGTCTGGTCTGTCTTCGATCAACACAGCAACTGAATTTATTCATTTATTCATTATCTTCCTATTCCCTTATGAAAACAAGGAAGTATGGTAATTTTTGCAGCCGGTACACAAAGGTCATTCACTCATTTCCTCTCAGCAATTGTGTTTTGCTCCTCAAATCTGGAGGAATTCCTTGTTTGTCTGTTTGCATTAATCTTTAATGTCACGCTGCAACATAAAACCATGCCGCCAGACTGCAACCTCAGCAGGTGCCGTTATTACTGTAAGGGCCCCACAAGGATCGCCTACTTCTCAACGGAGTGTCATGCTGGCTTGTATGCAGTCAAGTTTAAGATCATTTCAACATGAATGGGGAAATATGTCTGATTTCCTCATTACACTTTTGAAAGTTGCATTAAGTAAAATAGATACCAATGTTTTTATGAGTGCTTGTGAATATTTGCATGTGTGTGGTAAAAGACTTGATTACATCTCATTGCATGGGCCAAAACATGGGAATGCATGAATCTCGAGGTCTCTTAATAGCTCCATATCTAATGAAGCATTGCACTTCAGAATATTGCCTATCATGACTTTTATTAAAATAAACAAGCAATTAATTAGCAAGCCATGTCTGCAATTTACTTTTATTACTGTTGTCGTAATGTCTTTCTCTTGGGAAGGCAGGTTCAAACAATGTCCTTACTTAGACCTAATGCTTCAAAGTAAAACAGAGTAGAATTATCAAGGGGGAGAATATTGTTGTGGATGTATAATTGCTTTGTTTCTCTTTTAGATCTGTCATTCTGACATTCTCTATTACACTGATTACTGAAGCACAGCGTTGAGGTTTAAAAGGAATTATATTAGCAGTCTGTGCCTTTGCTCCATGGAGGAAAACATTTCATATTTGTTTGTCTTCTGTGGTCCAATCATAGCAAATCTTGAGACTTCTTGATGTCTCATTCATTTGGTTTTGTGTTAATCAAACAATTAAGGAACGGTTAATTATACTGCAAGGTATTTTCCCCTCTGAATAACTAACCAACCAAAAGGATGAGTTGCTTAAGCAAAACATTATCTTTACCTGTGAACAGAAACGGCTCAAAAATAAGCATAGTGGAAATTATTTTAAAAACCCCAAGGATGGACCAACAACAAGTCCTGCTGGACCTGAGTTCTCAAAATTGATTAAGTTGATTGATAACATGATAATATCAGGCTGACAAATCAATAATTCTTGTGCTAACTGTGTTCAGAGCAATTCCCTTTCGAATAATGTCCAGAAGGATCCTATAAGGTACTTTCAGATCATACTTTCACAATATCTGTGCAACCACAGACCCAATTTTTCTGGACCACTTTATTCAACACTTTGTAACCGAACTGTTTCTTGCCACCATCTTGCTTTGTCCAAATGCATGGAGGGTTCCAATACAAGCAAAGTTTTAGTTCATCATTGTCAACATATCTGCAGCTGATTCTGCTGAATAACATATTTCTCCTTGGATTAGATTTAAGCTGGAGAACAATCAAAGCTTATGAACCATGCTGTTGAACTTTTTAAGCAGCTGTTCAGCTGCTGCCTTCTTTGCTTTGGTTTATTGTTTTAATAAATTCCAGTTGTTCCACAGTTCTCTTACCTTTTTATTTCTCTGTGATGTTGGTGGACTACATTCAACCCTCCATCTCACTTCAACACCTCTCAGATGGTGGCAGTGCATAAATAACACATCTAGATCACAGGTTGGAAGTATTATCGGAAAGCACTTATTGGTAGCTCAAATAAAATTCAAATATTTATATTTAATCATCTGACTAATGTGTTTAATGTTTGTGTTTAATCATACAAAAAAAGGATTTCTTTCATCTTTTTGGTTTTTAATATTACTCTTTGTGGTTTTGTTTTGGAAGAATGTGTCATGAGTCAACATGTCATATTGTCTTCTTTTATTTTTTATTAATTTTTGCTTCACTTTGGAAGGAGTGAAACCATTAAATTGTGGATTATCATGCAGTCAATAATGGCCTCCGTAGGAAACAGAAAGTGCAGACTGCTGTGATGGAGTCATAACACCGAGGGGAAATGTTGTAGAACTGCAACACAAGCCTCAGTATATCACATCAGACAGGCTGCGTTATCTACAGATTTCAGATGCGCATGAATTTGATCTGTTGAACATTCTCTGTGGTATCACTTTTATCTGCTAAAAGCGGAATTTAAAAACAGGGATGTGCGGTGCAGGATATATATGAGGCTTACCAAACAGGACAGAATTGACTTGAGTCAGGAGCAAGAATTGCTTAAATAAGCAGGCCACATCTCTCAGGCTGCTGTATTGCTCCCTGTATGAAAGCAAATATATTATTTGTGTTTTGACAGTATTCTCCCCCTTAAAAACTACAAATTCTTAAGAGTCACTTATTGCTTCCTGTTCCTGATATTAAACATAAGATATTATCTTTAATTATCTTATACAATTTAATAATTGTTGTTTTATTTTATATTTTGTAATATTTAAATGATTCTAATGCTCAGTTTGAATTATATTTTATGTTGTCTCTACTTTACTTTATGTATTGCAGAAAAATTATACTTGCTGACATTTTTAGATCAACTCCCATCTCCATTTTTGTATTAAAATTTTTCCTTACATCCATGTATTTGCTACTACAAATACATGTTACTGCATGTATTTGTACATGTGGATCATCCTTATCGATGACATACTCATATTTTAGTCCAAGGATGACATGTTTCCTACTTTGCACTGATGATGACATTGTGGCGTTGAGAATCCTCGGCACATCCCAAATAATTTTAATAACATCAGAGATGTGATGACAAATACATTTCTAAAAGTGTTGTCTAAATTTCCCTGAACCAATTTTCAAAATTTGAGTCAGAAAAATCCTTTATCTTTCCTGTGTTAGGAAACAAATTGATGGGAAAAAAAAAACATAAAAAAAACAAGGGTATTTAATTAATTTAGGTAGCCAGTTAATCAAAAAATTTTAATATACAGCGGGTACAGAAAGTATTAAGACCAGTTGCTAAAATCAAAAAAGTATGTAAATGACTCTAACCCTGACCAAGTGAAGTAACCTAAGATTATAGCACTGTCTCCACAGCTTCTGCGATTGGCACATTATAGGGACCATGCTCTTTTTTCAATCATTCTCCCCCGACTTTTTAAAAGAGACTGCATTTTTAAAGCCTATTTCTTAAAATAACTTTTAACGTTGTTTTAACTATTACTTGTGGAGATTCCTTCTTCATTACTTAGCTTTGTTCCTGCTATTGCTGTGCAGTAGTTATTGAAATGAAGCACCAATCTGGGAAGTATTTTTAGGAAGAAAAAAGAATGTTGTGAGTATTGTAATAAAGCTTGAACCTGAAATCACAGTTGATAGTGGCACCCCTCAGGAGGGCTGGACAATAAATCAATAACAAAATATATTGTGATAGACATGTGATCAATATTAATAGAAAATACATCAGACAGAAAATTCTGTAATTTCATTGAACTCCAAGCTAAAGACGCAAACCATTCTGGGAAATATAGGCAGAGAGAATGTTTTATCCACTCAGCCTCTCAGGTCCATCTTAGCAAGGATGGAAGCATCAACTAACTCACTCACTCTTTGGTTACCTAGCAACAACCTGTAACTTATGTAGCAGCAGTTTAAAGTTTTGCCACTGTGTCTCATAACTCCTTAAAAATAAGAAGCATCAGTGTAGAGTCAACGGAGAAAATACAACCGCTCAGGAGAAAACTGGATAAAACAGGAGAGGTCATGTCACTGGTTGGCAGTATTTCAGATTTTCAATACAGAAAACTAGTTATTAATATCCACTGGTATGAAACCCTTTTATTATGAAACGTTTTTCAACCACATCGCCCAGCCTTACTCCACAGTTACCATATCATCTGTGTAAACCTGCTTGATCAAACTTGGACACCACCCGACAATTTATATTACATTTACATCTATTCTTACCTGTCACCTTGAAACACTCGGCTGTCCTTCTAGTGCCTGCTGTAACTGATCAGGACTGTTTGATTGGGAAAGTGAGGCCTACTTCATATTTTGCAGGTAACTGATTTCTTGAGGCTGGAAGGTGTAAATACTGAGTGATTGGCTGGTATACCTGGGGAGAATCTCTGCAACTTCTGAGGAGTATTTACTCTACATGTCTACGTCAGTGTGTGTGCTCTGCATGCTTGAAGTATCCATGCGTGTGTGTGGGGGGCGCGCGTGCATGTGTGTTCTGCATACTTGAAGAGTGTTTGGTATGTGCACATCCCCAGGGATAATATCAAAGATGAAAAATAACTTATTTGCTTTGACACTTTAAAGAGAACATGAGCAGGGCAGCATCTGTAGAAACAGACAGACTGCTTCAACTTTATCGTTTTCAAACGCTTTGTTTGCTGTGAAGTTCCATTGCTGTAGCTGAAGTGCAGCAGCACTTCACATCTGTGTTTGTGCGTGTGTGTGCAAATCTGCCAGCTTTTGTCAGAATTGTGGAATAATCTGGAAGTGTGTTCATGATTCTGTGTGTGAGAGTTGGGGGGGGGGGGGGGTCCTGCTCCATGATTGATGGAGACAGCCTGCAGATTTACCAGAGTCAGAAAACAGTGCCATAACGGGCTGCTCCGCTAATTTAAACTGACAGCTACTGACAAGTTGTTTTGAAGTGCTGAAGGGGCAAGATTTAAAAAAAGCCTTTCAGGGGAATGCATTATTTTTGTGTCTGCTTGTTGGCAGGCATTGATATGAAAATTTGAAACATAAGATAAAATCCACAGCAGATGGACATCTTGGGGTGTTGTTGGCCATGTATTTTATTGCACTTTTGGAGCATGTTTTAATCTTCTGTTACAAAATGGCGATGCCTTTTATGTGTGATCATGGAAGAGAAACCAGTGTGTAAATGCATAGGAGTCTAGAGAGTGCATGAAATTCAGTTTGAGGACAAATACCAATAAAAAGCTCAGATAAAATTAATAGCAAGCTCATTGTTATATTAATATTATTTTGTTTTCATTTCCTATTGCACAGTTGTGTGCTAAGCAGAGGGTGCCATGTCCATTGTTTGATTTTGGTCCTGCTCTCCAAGAGATATATTGTTGTTTTATTACCTGGCTGAATGCGAGCGTTCCGCCATCAGCTTGAGGGCTGAAGGCTGAATGGTTCTAAAATAGAGCCACAATATGCTGTATTTCTGTGGGGACCATGGCAGAGCATGTTCTGTGGCATGCTTCAGGGGCCAAATGACGATTACTACAGTGACAAATCTCTGTCACAAACACAGATAAATCACACCTCGGGGGCCACAGGGTAGATTGCGGTGGTGCGCACACACCAGAGGCGATTTTCACTCCCAAGAAATTATGTTAGATTGTTTAGCCCTTTTCACACATTGGCTACAAAGCATTAATGTCTTTATCAATCTTTTAAACCGGCAGCATTTTTAGTTGATTCTTCGCGCACTTCCATCATATATATTGATATTGACATTATTTGGTGATCACAAATATAAAAAGAATGTTTCCTTACAGTCTTCATATTTAGCTTTTTATGCAGGAGGTTTCTGTACCTCCACTATAAGTTTAAGTCTTGCCATGAAGGAGCAAACACCATTATGGGAGTTTCACTGTCTTTTTTTAAGTGCAGCCCCAGGGTATTTTTGAAAGACCCTACAGAGACCATCTATGTTCAAGCAAATTTTAATGCCTTATCTTTTGGTATTGTTGGGTACAGGCAAATTAGCGATTGTAGAAGGATCTTTGCAAATGTCAGAATTCAGTTATTTACCTTTAGAGTTGTTTGGGTCAAAGGAATTGTCAAATCAAATCTTTATTACCTAATTCTTTCACTATTACTGTGAGTTTATAATGTCCATGTTTACTGTTATCTGTTTACTGTTTTGCAGCAACTTGGGTATGTGAGATGTTCAAAACTGGTGGGCCTGGTGTTACCCAGCTGGACAGTTCACTTGGGCCCACTGGTGGATCTGAGGGAATCCAGAGTATTGCATGTGTTTCAGCATCAATTTAAAGCACTTTTGGTAATAAAATTGCATTATTGGAACGTTAATGGTGTTTAAAAATCCCCATAGACAAGAACAATACATGATGAAGGTTTCACTGGTATTTTTGACCTCTTGGACTGGTTCCATGCTTTGTTCTACCATAAATTGGATTAAAAAGGAACAGAGAACAAGAATAGGAGTGCTTTGAGTAAATACAAAATTACATTTTTAAGTGATGGTATTAACGGAGAAAGCTATCCAAACACGATAAAGTAATTGTTCCTTAAATCTAAATCTGCACCAGTGTGAAGGACAACACTCCTGACAACACAAGCATTTTCACCTCTGAGTGGCTCAAAACAAAAGCATAATAAATGTTTATTAGAGCAGTTCAGGTAAAATCCATGAGTGAAATCCGATAGAGACATAAATATACTGAGGTATAATCTACAATGTGATTGACTTATAACAAAAAAGTAAGATAAATATTTTCTGCAGTGATGGAAAGTGCTCATTGTGACTTATCTCAAAGTTTCAATGGCAGTTGTTACAAAGTACAACCAAGTGTTGGGTTTAGGGGACAATTCTTGTTTCAAACCAGGGCCATTTTGGTTTGAACATCTTTTTTTTTCTTCATATTATTGTTAAAATATTAGTTTTGTTTAACAACTTTATTCTGCTTTTTGTAAAGTTATTATAATATAGAATATGGGTTTGATGACCTAGAACATTTAAGTTTGAGAAAAGAATGAAAGAAAAAAAAAAACTAATGAAATCTGTAAAAGGGTTAGTACCATTTCACATTGTTTTATGGCATGTTTGTAAAAAAAAAAAAAAAAACTCCAAAAGTTATGGTTTCAGTAGATGGTTCTCCTCCTGTCTCTCATAATCCTGAATGGTTCATTTGCACAAATTCTAAGGAATCTATGCCCAAATTATTTAGGTAGTTTGCACAAGGTGTCACTTTAAAAGAAAAAGCTCAAAGAATTCTGGGACAGAACGATCTTGTTTTCTTTCTGAAAGCTTGATCTAGTCTTCTATTGTAAGTTTGATAATTGATAAAGTACTAAAGATAGTTCCACTAACATTTTGTAAAATTGAAGTAGCTTCTCTCATCCTGCTTTTTAGACATTTCCATCTCTTTTTATTCAGTTAAGAATCTTTCTGAATGATTTTTTTCCATCACAAGGATAATTAAAAATGTTTCAAATCAAAAATAAGTTAGAAAACACATCTTACAAATAGCCTTATGTTATTTTCTTTTCAGAGCATGGCACTATTTGTGATGAGAAATGTTCACACTTACATAGACTTCAAGATGCTTTTGTCATAAAAGCATCTTGAAGTCTTTGTAAGTGTGAACATTTACAAATACTTGTAATGTGTGTTTGTCATAAAAGCATCTTGAAGTCATTCACATATGACACTGACATGTTCACTTCCCATCAGAACAATGTAAAACCCAGTGATTGTGTAAAAAGGGGCTTTAGACTGTGGGATTTAATTTCCTGACATAGTGAAGGAACTTGAACCTTCAGGAAGCCAGAGTGGATTTGCTCTTTATTATTTGAGAATAAGGCGAGGGTAATATTTAATCAAAAACAAATTCAAAAGACTTATCTGAAAAGATTGTTTTGGTTTTATTTTTACATTTTTGATTTTGGATTTCATGTCAGTATCTTCTCATGATTTTGTCTGGATTTGATGCACTTACAGGTTTTACAGAATTCCTCGACTTTATCAGTCTCTTTATGGAAGTGAAATTGAGAGACTGGGTGCAGATATGTGTACAATAACAACAAACATTCATTTCCATCGTCTTCACTTTTAATATGTATTGACTAGTCTTCAGTTCAGTCTCAGATGAAGGCTTGCATTCATACCTTCTTCATTGTTCCCTCTGCAGCCGTAGCTCACTCATGTGTTGATTTCATTTCCTCTTCACACCATGAATTCAGTAAGTCATCTGTCACCAATATGAAAGTACTTCTCTACTAAAGCCTGCTTTGAAGGGAAATTTAGGTGTTGTGAGTCTCAATGAAGACAAAGTATATGGATTATAAACTGTTTGTTTGTGACTCTTTCAATAGCTTCACAAGCTTTTGTATTAGAAAGTCTCATAAATATAAAATTGTCTGTAATGGTTAAAATAACCCCTGATAAACTTCCTTCTGAAAGTTTAGTTTTTGCAAACCTTTAAATAAGATTTAATGATTTGAATAAGCTCTCTTTGCAAAATGTACAAGATTGAAAAAAACTGACTTGCATATGCAAACCCGGAAATAAATAATTTTTTAAGCTGCCTCTGCCAGTGTAGAAATGGAATCTGTTGAACAGGGCTTTCAGTTTAATAGCTTATTGTGTACTCTTAATTTAAGTAAGTTGTGATAAAATAGAGTCTTGGTAGTAGTGAAAGTATAAAAATACTGCTTAATAGAGCTTTTAAACACATAAATGCATTAATCTCATGTATTTAGTTAAGAGTCTGAGATTTGAGCTAACAGTGTCTTTGAAGATTTCTATGAACACAGGTATCTTTGAAAGATAACCTGAAGAAAAAAATGTTACAGTAGAGTTGACTCAATTGTTTTATTTAACCTAAGATGAAATGGCTACAATGAAAGGATTATGACAATTGTTGTTCATACATAAATCATTTGATTAAATCAAAGTTTCAGTCTGGAAAACTGTACTTGAACTTGGAAACTGTATGGGAACTATTAATTTTTGAGCTTTGTCTGAAATAATTCTATTTGTTAATCCTATGACTTTATGTGGCTTTCATATAAAAGAGGTATAGATCATATAATTGTGCTACAATTCGTTGTGTGAACAAATATGGTCAGTGAAAACTGTCTCATGAGAAGAGAGCACCAGTAGTCATTCCTCTGGATTGTGAGAGCTTCTTACTGTGCTGCTTTTTCTTTGTCCAGCAGAGTTTAACTTAATTGCAGTTTGTGTCGCACTGTTGTGAATATTCCTGCCTGCAAAGTGCGTGGTGCCTTTATATTATATTGTGTTAAGAGAATAATTGACATCCTGGAGCTGTATCAGAGAACAGAATCTTTCTTGAAGAAAGGTTTCCCATACATCCGTTGCAAGAAAAGTGACTTTTTGCTTTACTTGCTGTGCCGCTTTTTGTCACCCCATGATACCAACGAAGTATCGACCTGAGTATTGACAGGTCGATACTTCGACAGGGTTTTTATTTTATTTTCCTTATCTATGTCTCTTATTTTCTTTTTTATGTACTTGCAATGTAAGATAGCTATGTGCTGTTTGACTGTGTACAGATTTTTTGTTTTTATGTTTTATGACGGTAATAATAGTGTGTAAAAATAAGTATGTGGTAGACCACTCCACATAAAGGTAAAGCCAATTTTATTTATATAACACATTTTCAGCAACAAGGCAATACAAAGTGCTTTACAGGAATTAAAAGGAAATACAAACAAAATAACAAACCAAAGGAAAGAGCAAAAGAAGAAAAAGCTAATAATGTTGATCAAAAGTAAATAAACTAGATACTCCTATTCAGGGTTGGTAGATAAGGATAAGTCAGTATCCTCTGGTCTAATTCCTTTTCTGGATTGGAAGAATAGCAGTCTAAAAAGTAGTTGCTAAGGTCGTTTCTCTGGATTCCAAGTTCTAATCCCTGTTCTAGGTTGCTAGCTAAGTGTAAGTAGGTAAGTATCCTCTGGACTTCTGGGTTGCTGCTATAAGTAAATAATCTCTGGATACTCCTATTCAGGGTTGGTAGATAAGTACAGGTAAGTATCCTCTGGTCTAATTCTTTTCTACACATATTAAACTTAAAATAATTAATGTTTTTTGAGAATTTCTAATACACAAATATTTTTTTATAGGCTCATTATTTTGACATTCATTTGTATAAAGTTAAGATATTGGTTTCATTATTTTTTCTATCATTCAACAATCCAAAAAGACCAATCAAACAATCAAAACAAGCCTATGGCTGCTCCTGGTTAAGAAACTAAAGCTAATCTTTATAATTTAATAAGATTTTTTTTCTCAGGGGTAGTGAAGACATCCTTCTTAAGCTGCATTTACATTGTTTGCTTTCTTCCCGTGTATGTTAGTATATTGATAAATGAATTAACTTATTCCATTAAATATAATTTTATAGATTTCGTCTCTTCACTTTATTGATTTGTACCTGTTTTGTATTGTCCATATGTATTTTTATTATCAGTGTAAAATTCAGTGTTCGTTTTTAGTTTTGCATACTTGGTGTTAGCTGTGCATTTGCTATTAAAAGTTTAAGAGTCTACGACTGCCCCTGGGTGATCAAATACTTGAATTAATGAGCAAGCAGGTCAAAATGTCATCAGTCGAGCATTTTGAGGTAAGAAAATGTTCATTACTACAGACTGTTTTCTTTGCTGTGACATTTGCTTGGCTCTCACATAAATTTTTAAACATATGTATGCTTTACAGTCACATTCAGCAAATTAGAATATGTTTTGCAATGAGGTGTCACTGTCAGATCAAATGTACCTTTTGCAAATATTAATCTTTAATCAGGTAATAAACATGTCATTGTTAGCTGTAAGCAAAATATTATAAGAATTAAGAGAAATACAGGTTTGAAAATGTTAACCTGTGTGAAATTAATTTACTTGATGGGTTATTAAAATAAAGGAACATTTCCTCTATGATATTTAAGTTTATTTATGTAATTTATGACTATAGATTGTGTCTCATGGATGTGAGACACCATACATCCTTCATTTACCTATGACCGCACATCTTGCTGTGCCATTTAAATGCATGGCAATAACATGAAAGCCTGATAGCAGCTCTTGTGTTTGTTGGTTTTTTCAGGCATAAACAGAGACATTGTTATAGAAGACAAATTCATAAATGCTTTTCCAGGTATTAGTGTTTTCTGTTCTCTGTTTCACTGTCTGGCTCTCCCATTTCTCAGCAGATGGTCCTTCGCCAATTTTTCACCGTCAAAGTCAGCCCACACACTTTCATTCAATAAATCTTTATTAATCCCTGTTAACAACATCAGTCTCTCTCTCTCTTTGTTTCTCTCTTTCTCTTTTTTGCTCTCTATATCTACTTAAGCCTCACTTCTGCTTTTGAAATGTTTAATGGTGGTTAATGGTAGTTGTACTTCTGTGCAATGTTTCTCATAGTTCAACTTGATAATGGATTCCAGTTCACCCACACACTGTGGCTTAATGATGCTTAATTGAAAACTTTACTGACACTGTGTATGACATTGAACCCTGAAAGCGCTAATTGGAATAATTAAGCTTTACAAACTTTACTCATGGGACCAAAGACCCCAGGGTAAATAACCTTTCTTCTTTCTTTTTGTCCCATTGTTAACTGAAAGGTCAGGAGCTTTGGACAAGGACCTGACATTCAGGGTTTTAACATTTGTTCTCTTTTTTTCTTTTATTTTGTTTTATTTTTTTACTGGAGGTCAAAATTAGTAGATATTTCAGCATGCATAAACAATTCTGAACAATCATGGAAGTAACAAGAAGTGCAAATAAAATTGAGTCTTAAAAGAGGGAGTTTTGTCTGAAGTGATAGAGTAAATCCCTAACAACTGTCATTCATCTTTTCATTTGCCTCACTAACTAAATTCCTGCAAGATTCTGATGATTATTCTGGACTGGTCACCATAGCTGGCTGCACACATCACAACATCCGGATAAAACATTAATGATTTGAAATCAGTTCTGTTTTGCTCTTAGTGAGTAATGGGCTCATATGTAATCTATTGTATATTCTGACAAATTTCATTGTGCCTACTGGGAAATATGTCTGGAGTGGATTGTGTTTGTAAATGTAAGAAAGGACCATGGCTTTACAAAGTGGGGTGGCATCTTTATTAGATACAGGGAATTTTTTTTCTCTTTATAAAAAATATACCATTTCTTTCAGAAGATTTTATGTTAATGGCGCCATTTCTGGGTTTGCTAGTTCTCCTAATGTAACAAAGCTCCAAAATGTATGCATGTGTAAGGCTGGAGGTACTGTGATGTCTGATTTTAGATCACATTATACATATATTAAGACTACCATTATAATCAGGTAAGAGTTTTTCTAAAGTTTGGTTTGATTTTAGACAATATTTTATAAACACAAATGACGATTAGTAAATAATGAGATATCTTTCATTATTTACTAAGAACTGAAGGATTGAGATAATTGATGCTTACTTTTCAACTGCTGCCATGTTCATATCATCATGGAAAAATCACGTGCTATATTCTCACAAGATTTGCTGTAAAAAATGACAAAAGAAGAAAACTGAAACTGGTCAGTTGAGCACACTGGTGTTTCAGTCTTACTTTGGTATTGAAACATTAGAGGGTTTTGGAAAGTCTTGGGAAGCGTAGATGCAATTAAAGTGCAATCTGGAGGCAAACACTATCTGTTTACAGAAAAAGATGAAAGGTATTGGTAGTGTCAAAGAATAATAATTTCTAGCACACCTCAAAGTTCCCAGAGCTACCTTAAGAGGTGCATTCTGACGGGTTTGCCATAATCCCTGCAGTGCTCTGACCTCACCATTGTTAAAAATGTATAGGTAGGCCTCAAATGAGCAGTGCATGCAGGAAGAGCTGTAGTAGTGAAATGACTCACAACCTGTGATAACTGCTAAAATGGGTGCTAACATCAAAGTTTGTCAAAATTTCTGTTGATTTTGTTTCTTTTATAGTAAACGCTTATTGAATAGCACTACAAAAATATTGAAGCGTGTATAATTGTCTCATCTTTGACTTTCTTTGCTTGTCAGTATTTGAATAATGTTCCATGGTTTAAATTTAAAATAAGCAAATATTCACCATCATGCTGGTGTGTTTATGAGCCCCTTCATGGCTCATAAAAGCACAACCCAGGATTGTCTTTAAAGGCTCTTAATATGCATGACATTTGATGTGTTTGAAATTTATGTAATGTGAGAGACAGTTTACTGATGTTTTCTTTAATGTTTATTCAAAACAGCTACTATAACTGCTGTTTCAATAAAATATGGTTTAGTCAATCTTTAGAATCTAATCTCCTTAATGTGACAGATTAAAAATGTGTTTCTTTTAGATAAAAATACTCAGTCTGTGACAAGAAAAGCCAATGATGAAGCCTCTTTGGTTTTTCTTTTTCTTTTATTTGACACCAAAAATACAAATAAATTATTATGCACTAAGACTGCTAGAATTGGGTTTCTCTTATCTGAAATGCATGAGACTAGGACTCTGTTAGGAAAAAAAAGACTTTTCAGACTTCAGGGTTCTGAACTGTCACTGCTGGTCAGAGTGCTTCAGTCTTTGCTTTTCTTTGAAGCAAGTGGAGAATAATTTCAGACAGTTGTACTTTGCAGGAGACAGCGTTAGTGTATTTTGAGTTTTCTGTTTCTAACAGCACTGCCTTCAAAACGGCTGAAGTGATTCAGGCCAGAAATGTACTATTACTTTATTTATTCAGAAAAGACTGAGACTTAAAACATAATTTCTAAGGGTGGGCGTGGCAGAACGACCAAAAATACAAAATAAATGCATCACAGTTGAGTAGAATGACCTTAATACTCAGGGTTTTATTGCACTTATCCATATTTCAGGGTTTTTCCCTGACAAGCACGTTTGTGCAAAGATTTGGAGGTAAAGCCTGACCTTACTAATAGTCAGTATGTCACTCTAACCTATACAGAGTAATTGAAATGCTAACAGTCACGCTTTCACCTTGAAAAAAGCCTGTCAGAGTTTTCATTTCTTCATATATTTCAGTGCTCATTTCAGTCGCACTCCCTGACTCATCTGACCCAGCTCTCATCAGAAGTTTCAAAACTTTTTATACTATATTATAGGAACATTATTTTCTCCCATCATGTTTTCCTGAAGGACTAACTCGAGTGATGCAGCCTGAGAATGCTGATGCTGCCAGCTTTTTGTTGAGCGAGTAAGTGAGCTGTCAACCCGGTGTTGTTCTCATTTAAGGAGCTGACAATCAGCGGCCGTCTCAGCACGAGAAACCCATTTTAGCATAACACCTCTGTCTCTCATTCCCTTCTTTACTCCTTCTCTTCCCATTTTATTTGACATTCTTCCTCTGGACACTCATCATATCCATTGTCTTTCCTTCTTTCTTTACACTTACCAGCTATCTTCCTCTATCCAGTCTCCTCTAATCTCTCCTCTTACCTTCCACAGCTGTGTGTTTGTTGTCAGCCATCCATTCAGGCTTAACACACTACAGAAGTTTCTTGCTCAAAACTCTCTACTGTTTTTCAATTCACTTAGCTTCTCCCTCTGCTATCGTGTTCTCTTTCCATCTATCTTCTATTGACAAATTCAACTGTTCATTTTCTCTAATAGACTTTTCGCTGCCAAGATGGCAGGGAAATAGCATCTGTATAACTGTTAGAATAACATTTGTATAACTGTTAGACAGATAATTCTCTGTTCTTCATATGCCTCGACACCTTTTTCAGAAAACACTTCAGTTCATTTTGCCGTTTCTAATTCACATTCTGCCTCATCATCTAAGTCACTGTGTACTGTAATTTATCTTGCTACAGTTGCTATAAGACTTTAAGTAAGAAGAAGCTAGGGATATCACCTTCATTTATGGTGGCCTACGGATGAGCCTTGGAGAAGAATGCAGAATCAACACAATATCTGGAGTTATGGTGCATTTAAAGAGCTATATCTGAGATTTTTACTGTCCAGTAGCAGAAAATAGCCCCAATATATCGAGAGGTTGAAAGCGAAGCTGATCGATACCAGTGACTCAACAATCTGTTTGCCAGGTGCTGAGATAACCGACTTTCAAAACTCACTTTGTTGCTGTAGGCTCTTTTCGCTGCAGTCTTGTCCTGAGACAGAGACTTTCCCTTATACCTCAACAGTGGTGTGGAAACATGGTATTGATGTTGCCTGACAGTCCATTTTTACTCAACCTGGGACATTTGTAACTGCAGGAGCAGCTCTTCGTGAAACAGGCTGGGTGCTAAGTTGTTTTTATATATTGCACATCTCTGAAAATATTGATTTTGTAGTTGTGTCCCACAGGAGCCTGTCTAATATTTACCAAATAGTAATATGTATCTAAAGACTGATATTAAATATTGATAAAATCCATTTTCTTATCTGAGCAGGCTCATGCACAAGCCTTCTCCAGGGTTCATTGGGTGGCAGTAAGGGTACGCCCTGGAAAAGCACCAGGGCATACATAACAGAACATAACAGAACAACACAGACACACACAGGACTTGCCCATGACATGCAGAACGACTATGCACTGACACACTAATACCTAAGGGCAATTTAGACCAACTGACCTAACATGTATGTTTTGGGACTGTGGGAGGAAGCTGGGTACCCTTTAAGAACTCACTCATGGATGGGGACAACATACAAAACTCCATGCAGAAACGCCCTGGCCTGGATTTGAACCCTGGACCCTTTTGCTGCTTGGCAATAGTGCTAACAACTGCATCACCATGAAGCTCATTAATAAAATTATCATTAAAGTGACACATTATTTTAAAAAAAGCATTGCTCTGAAATCAGAAAGTCAAAGAACAGAAATATCCTTTATTGTCTCACAGGGGATAGTGTGTTCCAGCAGCAGATTAAAAGTAAATGTAAGCATGCACATTCAAAATAGTTTAAAAAAAAAAAGACTACGGTATAGGCAAATTCACAATATAAGGAAAAACATTATAGATATAAAAAAAAAGTATACTCAGATGAAAAGAAATATCCAACTAAGTAGAATCACTTTAAAAGGATTAGCTATGAAGAATATTATCAATATTAAATGTCTGTCAAACTTAAAAATAAGACACCTAAGGTGCAAATTAACAAAGCTTTAAACTCAGTGCATTTATACTATTATTATTTATACTATATTATTTTGTATTACATATGCTAAACCTATTGATGTTGTACACTAACATCAGTTAAATGTACAATGATTACCATGAATGTTGTAATATAAATGTGTGTTTGTGTGTATGTGTGTGTGGAGATAGGTGTGAAACAAAATAAAACACAAGAGTACTGGAACATGAAACATAGAAATGTTTCAACGCACATGGTGCTGAAGACTGAAGAACAGGATTATTTATCACTTTTGAGGGGTACCCATAAAAAAAATATATAATGTTTATTTGTGTGCTTGATGTGCCTGGTTTAACAAAAGAGGTTAAATTGACTTGCAATACTCTATGGTAACTACCAATTACAGCTCTAAACAGAAAATTAAAGATAATTTACAATAAATTTTAATAAATCAAAGCATGTTATGTGGGGGAGCTTAAAACTTTTAGAGGTGAGGAGATGAGGAGTGGTGCATGAAAGAGATTTTTAGGTTTTCCTCTTGAACCTTCCTCTTTTCGGACGGACAGATGATGCCAGTTATAAAAATACCAAGCCATCCAGTTGTAGCGTCCCTGAAATAGAACAGAAATATAAATGGCTTCTTCTGTAAATATTTGTTCATAATTTATATGTAGTTATCTGTTTTTTGTGATTATGTAGCACAATGTCTTTCTCCATCTGTGAATCTTTCGGTCTTTTTTTTTTTTCATTTTTTTTTTCATTCCAGCCTAGTGCCCTTTAGTCCTCTATGCAAATCACTGTGATGTTTCCTTTTGCTGGTTTGAACTGACTAATAACGTGTGATCATCCCACCATCAAGGTTGGAGCCATAGCGTTGCCATGGTAACATCCAGTCTAAACGCAATAACGGCAACTGCGGAGAGAATGTTGAGACAGCAGTAGAGTGTGTAGACACACAAGAGCACACACCTTCACAACCCGCCTTAACACATGAGTAACCCATGCTCATTTGCTTTAACGACCAGTGGGAGATTTGTCCTGCATATCTCCAAAGGGAAATGCAACCATATTAAAGCAAGATAAGTCATTACACATGCACACCTTCACCAGACCAGCTGTTTTATAGACATAGGTACATGTAACATCCATGGTTGCATACAATGTTCATGCTCCTTTACAAATGGAAATACATTGGTGTTTGCCTGTGTGGCTATTCACATATAAGACAGATGTTACACAGAAAAAGACCTGAGACTTTAAGACATCTTATACTGAAGCTATAGCATGCACTTTGCTTTACAATGTAAGACAATAACTCTTAACCCATTCTTTATGGCATACATTTTAGTCTATTAGAAAGCATTTCATTTTCTGCTAAGTAAATCTGATATTTTTGCTACCTCTTGTACTTTAATAGCATGACTGATTTTTTTTTTTTTTTTTTTTGTCAGAAATGTTGCTAAATATATCAAGAAAGTCATTGAGTTGGCACCAATGGGTTAACTATTGTGAACTGCAAACGTCTCTCACGACAGAGTAAAAGAGGACAGTGGTTGATTTTAGACCTTTGCTGTAGTAGATAAGATTGGTGGCTAAGATCATTGATATTGGCCAATCACCGATCTTCCAAAATTAAGAAAATCAGGGTCGATTTTTTGGTGTACCTTTAATTTTCACAAAGCTCCTCCTTGGAGTGGGGCGTGTCGGAAAGAGCAGGAGCTTCTTAAAAAGACAGAGGCCAATCTCAAGGTGTGAAACTGTGAAGTCAAAATTTCTTTCAAGTAATGAAAGAAATTTCATTACTTGCTGTACAATGCTGTATGTGTCAGTGCTGTATGACACATACAGCATTGTTATAACAACTGAGAGCAACATAATTACTTGATTGCGGTATAAAATGGTGCTATGTGTCTAGAAAATAGATACCACCCCTTTAAGGAAATAACAGAAATTTACAAAGGAAAAATGAAACAAGAAGCAGAATTAAGACAAGTACATTAAAAGATATTAAAGGGAAAATATAGCAGAGAAAATAAAAAACATTTTTTAGTTGAACGCTCAGCCTCAATAAACAGTGTAAAATGGGGAAGCTAAACTAATGTACAACGCTGGTGAGAGATGTTTAGACAATGACTTGTGACTTTTTTGCCTTTTTTTTTAGTTTTCATGGTTTCCACTTTTTCCCATTGTTTTTACCATGGAGGATAAATTTTCGTCTTAATCTTTCTCATAGGCATTTAAAGGTAATCCTGGCGTTCACATTTGTTGTTGTCTGTTTACCTGTCACAGTTTTTCATGCCTGTGGGGAAGGATTTTTTTGTTTGTTTTTTGAGAGAAGATAGGGTTCTTTGCTGAGACAGCGACAACCAAAATAGAGAGCCAGACAGATGGCGTACTGCAGGAACCCTTTGACTCAACCAGTGTTTTTGTCAGGCGGAGCACAGTGGCCTTTCATCCTGCCTGTCAGCCATGGCATAGGGACAAATGGAGAACCGTGATAACTGCTTTTGTGTATTAAAAAAAAAGAACATCAACATGCTCACTTTCTCTGGCGCACTCACCCACAAAACCCATTTAGCTGTGAAAACTTAGCTATGAGAGGGAAATCTAGTCAACAAAGATGTGTTTGACAATTGTTTCAATACAGAATTTGCCTGAAATAATATTAAGTATTAATGTTAATGTTAAATAATTAATTTTCTAAATTGTCAGTACTCAATTTGTCATTTCTAGAAATTATATTCCAACTTAAAAGGCCTGCCCTGCTTTCCTGGGAGTGTGGGGGAATACTGGAGCTCTCAGGGCAGTATTTTTTATTTTTTTTGCACATATACAAAATATTAACAGAAATATAAAGATTTAATGCCATTGAGCACAACTTTTATACATTTCACTGCATTTTCCAATGGGTTTATGGAAGAAACATTTTTTTAATGTATGGACTGTATAATATAATATGTACTTTTTAACACCAGACTTGGCATTCTAAATGAAAAGATGCAGAAAAAAAGTATTGAATAAATTGGGGGGGGGGTTTCTCAGTAGATATATTTCAAATGGGGCTGATGATGTGAAATCCACACATATACAAACAAATTGGGGGAAAAAATGATAAATTAAGTTATGTGCAAATAAAGTGTGATGAAACAGGGATTCTGAATGGAACACAAAAAAGGAGATGAATAAGGCCATAAAAATAATCAAATGGCTGAGATCTTTATGTTCAGAAGATACTCCTATCACCTTTCAGTGGCAAATAATAGCAGCTTGTTTAGTCCTAATTAGTGGCTTATAAGAGGTTTCTCTCTAACAACATATCACAGAAGAAAGATGTCATAATGGGAAAAAGCAACAATGTGTCTCAACTCAAGATCGTTACCACCATATTGTTGCAAAACACACAATACATATATGTGTGTAAGAATTTGATTACACACATATATGTTCCACTAAGCCCCTTTGGGATCATAATCAAGGAATAGGAAGAATATGTATATTTATAGTAATTTCCCAATAACCCATCCACAACTAAGTACACTTCTCAAGATTTATGACAATGAAGTCAAACTAATAATAATAAGATTTCTCTGATGGCCAAGGAACATTCAGAGAGGTTTTAGAAAGACCTTGAGCTAACTGGTACAAGAGTTTTGAAGATTAAATACAGCAAAAATCCACTATAGTCTCTACACACTGTAGGACTCCACTGCTGAAGGAATAGTATGTTAATATAGTCTGTTTGGATGAGATTAAAACTGAGGTTTGTCTTTGCACACATCATATTTGAAGGACAAATGGCATCACAACAACTGTGATTTTTGGATGTATGAATGTCATGATAAAGATCAGATTGTAACCAATATGTTGATGTTCAGAAATGCACCTGGCAGGACAACACATTTTGATATTATGAAGTGTAGAGCGTTAAACATCAGCCACACTTTTCTCATTATTGTCCTCTTTGTTTTTCTGTAAATCAGTGAGCAGGATAACACCAGTGAGATACATGTAAAAGGATCTAATATGTGTGTGAGCAACTATGTTCTTGTCAGTGTATGTAAGTGTTCTGGTTTGATTCAAGAGCCCATCAGGGAAGCAGCCTTTGCATAACTCTGATAGACCAATTAGTGCAGAATGATAGATGATGAGCTGCACTGGCAGACAGGGTCGTAATAGAGGGCTGAGTGGAGACACTCTGTCCTGAATCTCAAATCTGTTCTGCTATGTCCTCTCTCAAAAACGTTAATGATACATGAAGCTTTAGACACACCCAAATAATTCCACCAGGGATGGAATCTGTATTTGGAATGCTTGTTTCGCTCCTCGTATCTATCTCGTCTAACTCGTTCCTGTTTGCGGTTTAGCTTGACATCCTTTTGATCTGTCTTTTATGAGTTGTAGATTAAACTCGCAGCCCTTCAAAATCATATAGATTTTCCCGTACGGTGACAATATGTTTCAGCACTTGAAAACATTGCCATTTTTAATAATGACTGGTGTTTTTTTTTTTTCCTGCAAATGTCAAAAGTGAACTTTTTTACAGAATCTGTCTTCAGTTATTGACTACTCGCATATTAAAAGCTTAGAACAATATTCAGAAATTTTAAAGTACACGAAACATGAATCGGCTGCTGTTTGTGTCACACAAAATCTTTTTGCCGTGACAATCTGTTTTCAAATGAACAGTCAGCTTATGAGTAGAGATAATGGGCATCCCCAAAACATTCAGTGATGCTCTTATTTTGACAGGAAAAAAAAAACCTTGCCCGGACTTCTTTTGAAGATGGATAAATTACATGCAAGAAATCATAAAACACTTTGCCAAAACCTTGGATGTCTTCTTTTTAGGTGGGATTGTTTGTGTTCCATCTCATTAAAGTGCATGTAATACGTCTTTCTGTGAAGCTGTTTGTCAGAGCACAGGGTTGTTTGTGTGTGTGTAAAGCATCTGTTGCCAGACTGACAGATAAAAAGGTCAGAACTGTGTAAAAGCCCAATGTTGCTTTGAGGGAAAAGCAATCATGTTTGAACTTATGAATTGGCTGTAATCTCTCTGTGATACTCTCACTAGAAGCAAATTGGCAAGGGTGCATGTTAAATTTTAGAGAGCAGGTTAGCTGTGTGGCGCTGAAACATACTAACAGGGTATTTTTAATTTTTTTCAGATTAAACAGAAATATGCTAATATTTTAAACACTCCAATAAGGCAGAAGTATGAAAAGAAGATGCTAAACCCTCATGAGTTTGTAATAGTAGTTGTAGATGTGTGTACTATTCTCAGGCAGAAGCAAACTTTTCTCAACAACCCAGGAACAAGCTTCTGATAAGAAAAAAAAAAAAGTAAAACGTTAAAGGTAATGGATTTTATGCATTCAAAAAATTGACATTTTCACACATTTCCATACACATATCTAGCTATAAAGACACCTACTTGTCCAAAAATTTGGAATGGTAAGTTTTATTAATCCTGAAGTGATCTTTTTTCTTCTATTCATAAAAGTCTTTTTGGTTATTGATTTGGAAATAATTTCTGATTTTATCTAAAGGTTTACTTTAACGTTTGGTTTTCTGTTTTTCTAAGTTGTATTATCAAAGGCATTTAAACGCTACACATCCACAGAGAGCAACAACACCCACAGAGGCCATCAGATGTATTATATCCTCCAAAACCACTCAAAAGATCAAACGAAACCCACTAAGGGAATCCAAGTCTCTTATCTCAGTAAAGGTCAGTGTTCATGGCTCCACTGTCTGAAAGACATGGGCAATAATGTCATCCATGGGAGAGGTGTGTGGTGAAAGTTGCTGCTAACCCAGAAAGATATTGAGGTTCCTCTGAGTCTGGGAACAACACATCTTTATGTCTCTCAATCCTTTGGAGAATACTAGTATCAATTCATGATATGAAAGCTAAACTGTAGAAGACAAGGGTGTACCCAGAGTGAGTCTGATATAAATCAAGTTTTATATAAGTCAAAACGACACCAGAATTCCTGATGCCAGGTTCTGCTGCTGCTTTTAAGTAGTTTGGCTCAACTACGAAGAAATCAGGACACAAATCAGATTTTTAAGCATATTATATTCAAACATTTTGAGAACGTCTTCATCATAGTCAAAATGCCTTTTCACACTGACTGTGACTGACTGACTTGTTAACTTTTTGTTGACTTTTTGTTAACAATAAAAGCTGAAAATTGATCAGTAAGCTCTAGTCTAATCATATCTCTGAAGCTCGGTGAGCTTCACCTGTTAAGCAGTCGATTCAGGACTGTCTTGCAGAAGACGCTCAGAAAATCATGGTTTCAATCCAAGCCAGTAGTTTGGGAAATAAAGCTGAAAGATAGTTTCAGCAAAGTGATATTTCCAGTCATAAGAGTAACTCCACCTCGATAGACAAAATTTTACTTTTGAGCTTTGGCAAAGTAATCAACTGGAGAAGCTGTAGCAGTGGTTTGTGCTAACAATGGTGCATCATTTTGACTGTACCAAAGTTTGCATTAAGATAATTACTCTACACTGATATCAGACAGCATTTTCTTCAGAAGTTCAAAAACCTTGTTTGCTTAAAGAAATATTTATAGATATTTTTTTATTTGTAAGAACTACTTTAAAGATTTTATTCATTTTAGTCTGAGATGTAGAAAGACTTATAAAGTTTGGGAGTAATTGGTTTCTGTTTTGTGCAATTGTCTGCATTTTTCCTTTGTTGTTTTTATATAAACTGAAACCTAGTCTAATCTTAATGTTATATGCTAATATCCATCTGTCTATTTTATAAGACATTAAGAGCAACAAAGAGAACACAAGGCAGATAATCATGCACACACTCACACCCAAACTTGTTCATTGAACTTCGCATGCATATATTTGTCTGTGGGAGAACATGAAGTCCTGTGATGGTCTGTCCAGAATGTTACCAGTCTCTCATCTGCTGGAAATATGTGTCAGCCCCCCATGGATATGTATGTATGTATGTGTGTATGTGTGTGGGTGGGTGGGTGGATGGATGGATGGATGGAAGGAGGGAGAGTGGGAAAGATGGATGGATGATTGACTGACCCTGACTGAGTCTCAGTTCCAGTATCTTAACAGCACAACCCATAATATACTTTCTATTGACTTTATCATTATTACTGACAATGCAGATCACTCTGGCTTTGCATCTGGGAATATTAAATAAAAAGATCATAAACGCACCTCTGAGTTAATCTACTCAAAACTCAAGCAAAAGACAATCAATATTATGATGAATTTTCTGTTTCAATCATTTTGTTCCCCACACAGAAAAGCTTATGAAGTGATAAAATTACATTTCTGAATGAGAGTTTTGATTCTAAAGTGGCAGGTTGAGTCTGATTCATGTCAAAATGATCCATGTTTTTCCAGTTGTTGAGTAGTAAATGAGTTGGCTGCAGGGTTTGTTTGCATTTGCTGATTTTCCGTGTGCTTTGCATAAGCTGAAAAGCAAACTAAAGAGCACAGATCTTTTTTTTCCTTCTTTTTGTCACTGCAACTAAAGAAGGAATGTGCTCCCAGGAAGTTTTGCAAATCATTGATGAGAACATGGAAAAATCCTTATTAGGTTTGCTTGGACATTTATGCAGTCAGGTTCGTGACTTCATGTCTTAGAGTGTGTCTCCCTTTGTGCATTAACAGCCAGTGTGCTGGCTCACTTGCTCACGCTGGATTATAGCCATCTGTATTATTATGAATGTGTCTGTGAGGGCATTATATTCTTCTTTTCTCATTTTATGTGATCCTTTTTTTCCATGTACCACTCTCTGCTTCATGTCAGATCTCCTATTAAATATAAGTTGTTCTCAGAGTGTCTGCATCTGCAGCTCTCCTGCAAACCAAAACGAACAACCCAGTTAAATAATAAACTGAAGGCTAGCAGAGGGACCCCATCAACCTCTGAGCTGTATCCTCTCTGAAGCCATCAATCGTGTGACTAAAGCTAAGCTGCATAATGACATTGTGGCAGCGTACTTGTGCTGTGCTGCAAAACATATTAATGTTAGCCATAATGAGTTTGACAGCCCAATATGGGTATTGGGGGATCCTGGGGAATTTCAGCTGTTCAACACTGCCATCAAATGGTGGAGAGGAGTTACAACCGCTGCAGTCAAAGCTGCAGTGTTGGGTGTTGTGCAGATGATTCATGCAGATAATTTATTTTCCCTGGCTGTTTTTGCCACTCTAATCATAAAAATGCAGCTCAAGTCTCATCAATTACTTGATTATTTTTAATCTGACTTCTGCTCCTTGCTTATTCACTTCTATGCATTGTGTTTGTTTCAGTAGAAATCTGATGTTTTCTTTCAAAGTAGGCTTGTTTTTAGTCTCTATTGGTTCTCTTTATATACACTTCTATTTCTTCCCTGCCTCCTAGAATTTTGGAACTCCAGCAGAATGGCGACATGGACATCCTGAAACTCAAGTGGTGGCCCAAAGATAGCCCGTGTGACCTCTACAGCTCAGACCAGACGCGGCAGCATGGCAACGCACTTGACATCCACAGCTTTGCCGGAGTTTTCTGCGTCCTGGCAGCTGGCGTGGTTCTCTCCTGCCTCATTGCTATGGTGGAAAGCTGGTGGTCACGACGGAAGGGATCTAGAGTTCCCTCCAAGGAGGTATGGGAGAGAATGACCTTAAGAAGGAATGATACCGTAGTCCAAGGAATACTTAAGATCATTTGGTTTGAAAAGAAAAATAGGCTTGCCAAAAAAGAAGTTATAAAGATTGAATCTGACGAAAGCACAATGTTTTTCATTGGGATGGCATGTCATTGACCAATACGAATAATTGTGAAATTCAAGAAAAAGATATATGTCTTATTTAATATCTGAGTAGAGCTGCTCTATGAAGACTGTTAGAGAACTTATAGTGAGCAAATGGCATCTTGAGGACCAAGGATCTCACCTGGAAGGGACTAGAAGAAAAGTGTGGAGGAGTTTAGAGCATCACCTGAGAAATATAAAGATATGGAACAGCTGCAAATCAATGTTTGCAGACGCTCTACATCTAACAAGTGTCAGTCTAACTTATTTTGCAAAGAAAAATGGAAAAGGTTTTAGTCTCTAGATATGCAAAATTAGTGAAGACATGCTGCATAATACTGCAGCAATATTTGCAGGGAAAGGTGGTTTTATAAATGTCTTCCATGCTTTTAATTTTTGTTTGAATGACATCTGGTAAACTGTGTGAATTTTTCTTTCTGTTTTACAATTATTTATGTTGGTCTATCACATAAAATCACAGTAAAACACACTGCAAAACAAAATTTCTATATGACAGAAGAACAACTTCAAAGGGTGGACATATTTTTTGAACTCTAGGTAATACAAAAGGGATATTGGTCAAAATAAAATTTTAAAATGATAGGAAGAATAGATGAGTGGACAATTTTCAGCTTTTTATAAGCAACTACTGTAATTGTTGATCTTGCATGAGGTAAAACACAAAAAACATTAAGAATTTTTTTTTAAGATATCTTCAACCTTTCTTTTCCTGAGCTAATTCTTTTGTGAAACATCAATACACATCAATTCCCTCCAAGCTCTATATTTGCTCTTCGTTGCCATGCCAAGGGCTGATCTCATGTACTTGTGGAAACAAAGTCAGAGGATTAAGTTCACCTTCCAAAACAATCTCCCATCTTGTTGAGACAGTCAGTTCAGAGAGGGTGCTGTCATGCTATTAATTTTAATTGTTTGTTCATTAGAGTAACCATTAAGTTATCAAAGTGATTAACCAAAGGGACTCCCTCTGCCAAAAGCA
The DNA here is from genome assembly GCA_903066815.1 of Brachyrhaphis roseni. NCBI lineage: Eukaryota > Metazoa > Chordata > Actinopteri > Cyprinodontiformes > Poeciliidae > Brachyrhaphis > Brachyrhaphis roseni. The sequence goes on from CAEFZY010068801.1 coordinate 64,302, forward strand.
AACTAATATGGGTTTAAGTGAATTAAGCGACAAATTTAACTGAACCTAATTGGAGAAGAAATTCATTTTTTAAGTTATGCGTTTCCCCTTTTTTAATTCTCATTACATCACTATCTGGCAATGATTTGTCAAAGCAAATATCTAGCACAGTATATGAGACAATCATATTGATCATGCCACATCTACAATTTTTCTCACTGATTATTTAACATCTCTAAATTGAGCATCGGGGGTCATTATTTTCAGCTGACCGTTTTAAATCATCATCGTTTATCTCCCAGTTTTTCAACATCAAGTTACAGTAAGTAGTTTCTTGCAAAATACCACCTCTTTCAGAGTTTAATTAGTTGTGTTGTTAATGTTTTGACTAATCTGAAACGATGCGAGTACAAACAAATTAATCAACCCTTTATTTGTTACACGCAGTCAGTGTTGTATACAATAGTGGATGCGGGCAACTTTAAAAGTAGAATACAAAGCAGCCTGAGGGCCTGTTGGAGTGCAGCGGAACGTAGCAAGAGTCAAAACTACTGAGTCACTGTGTTAAACATAGATGTCTATATCAACGTCTGTCCCTCCCAAAACAGCAGCAGCATTCCGTTGTCGTAAATTAGCAGCTGCACCATGTGAAATATCTAATCAGGCTATGTACTGATGATCACCTCAGCAGGGACGTCATTTGAAGCAATCAAAATAACTCCGGTAACATCTTCCTCTGGTAGGAAGCCTTGTGTTCGCTGTGATGCAGTAGCTGTATTAGCTGCATCATTCTGTCATACGTGATATTTTCAGTAAGAAAGCCAAATAGTTGCATATTGAGTTGCTCTTCTTTAGATCGTACCAGCACAAGCCTGATCCCTTTTCATCAGTTTTTTAAATTATTTTTTAAGTTTGCCTTCTAAGTTTGTCCTTATTTGAACCAGAGAAAAAAATCTAAAAGCCACTTAAACCTGCCCCCATTTGTCCTCTAACGCCAACTACTTTTATTTACCCCGCAGGCCCACTGCTATGTTTACCAAAACACAGAGGGCGAAAACGGGTTCATGTTAATAACTTTAATCAAAACTTCAAAATTGCACAAAAGTGTCACAGATTTGATATGCACAGCATGCCAGCGAGAGACTCAAAGGAATGTAATTATGTATGAAATAATATTTTCACTTCTGGTTTAGAGTTAATCATTTATGTGACTGCAACAAATTGGACCAGCACATGAAGCAGCACAGATTAATTTTTTGCGGAAAATGTTTTTGCCATCAGGTGAATTACTTCCGCTTCAAACAATTGCTTTTTTCCCCTCGTAGGAAGCAGTTTGATAAAGGCAGGTCAAGGTTAAATTGAGGATAATGGCTTAAGAGAATTAATGAGGGAGCATTGCCTCCCTTTTTATTGAACTGCTGGTGCTAATTCCAATAGCGCTGTCAATCAGAGAGAAGGGGTTCTGAATGGTCAAACAACCTTTATTACTGATTTTGAGGTTTAAACAGGGTAACTATTCATGATCACACACACACAACATTTTTAATAGTCTCTTTTTGATCCTATCTTCTAAAAACAAGTACTAGACATATGCTCTATCTAATCTTAGTTTTTTTTTTTGTGATTGTAAGTGACATGAACATTAATTTAGAAAAATTACACGAAGATGAGAGATGGAAATTGCGACTTTGCCTAGGATGATTTAACGACCGATCAGGTTACTTTTCATTATAAAAGACCAATAACCCCAGTCATCTGGAAAGTAATTTAGGAGAAAGTTTCCGCAGGAAAACTCAATTATCCTTTCGTTACAAATGATTAAATAAGTGGGCTCCAGTAAATCATAAAAAAACATTGCAGGATGACTTTACTACAGCTTCTGAAATGTAGGTGAATCCTTCAGTGGTTTTTGCTGTTGAGACTAAAGCAGCCCTTTGACGTTAAGTGCACAAATACACAGCAAGCTGAAATTGCATTTGTTTGCTGTTGCCACTGAATGTTAGGTTTGTGATTTGAACGATACATTTTATACGATGTGATCACTTTAGTGGGCACAGGACTCTTTGACAAATCACATGGAAGTTTTTCTTCTTCCTTCCATATTGCAGGAAGATTATTCTTCCACGCAGAAGAATAATCTGCTTCTGCGTGGAAAGGATTAGGAACTTAGATATCTTTATTAAATGTCTTTGGGGTTGTTTGGCTATTAATCTATTTAAAAATCAATTTCATTTGCAGTACATGTGGATTTTAAATGTTAGCTTTTATTCCAGCAACACACACACTGAATAACATATACATACCCATCATTTAGATTGAGGCCTTTTATTACGTAGAACAAAAGACATGTTAAGAAAAAATTGGTTTTTCTAAACTAACTCATAGAATAACTATTAGTACCCACATATTCAAAATTTTACACAACAAAACAGCGCTTAGTTCCTGGTATAACATCTTACAAGGTTGGAGCATCTACAGAGAGCAATATTTGATCATTTCATTCTGTGTGATCATTCTAGACAGTTCAGACTCCTGAGTTCTGTCTTAATTTCTTTTTTTTTTTTCTTCGGCTCGTTTAAAAGCTTTTCTATAAAAATTAAATGTGGAGATTTGAGGTGGACATGAAAGAAAATTGATTTGGTGTCTTGTGAACTATTTCTGTGTTGATTTCCACATGTTCACTATCCTGTTGAATAACAACTTAAATTCAGTTTTCAGGTGAGATCCACAAGCTTTTTATTTCATTTCTCCTGATGGTAATTCTTCTTGTTTGAGCTCCTGCGGCCTTGAACTCAAAGTTTTCCAAGGTTTTGGAAGAAAACCTAGTTGACGCTATGAAAGGGGTTCACTGTTCACATGCCTTCATTTTACAGCAGACCCTCCTCTTATCTGGTCAAGGCACACAGGTCCAGTATCTGGTGCTTGACCTTTAATTGTATTGCTCCTAACTATTTCTTTAGTCAGTTTTAACCTTTTTTTCTGTGTTGTAACTTGACAACCTGCAGTAGAATTATTATTTCTTGTACATCTTTGCCAAAAGACACCTACTATGTATCTGTTTTCCACAGATTCTCCTAGTGATTAACTTTAGTGTAAATTCTATTCAGCTAACCTTAATTCTACTTATACATATTGATGGATGGTAGTTCAATGTTTGTAAAAGAAGAAAAAAGGTCAGTATTTTACATTGCGTCATATGCAGCTCTAGTATACAACTGCCTGCCATCATCTCCTTGTTTGCAGTTTTTTTTTTCCCTTCACGCATAAATACACCATATACCCCCTACCTGCAGCCCCCTGCTCTGTTTACAGCTTTAATCTGTCATTCAGACCAGTAGTTGTGTCTGCCACTGAGCAGGCACAAAGACACCAAGCCTTCGCTTGAACCCAAAGTCATGTTAAGCACAGTGTGGCTTGACTTCAACACAAACAAACACACCCGCCCCCTGCTATCTTCATTAACCAGGAAGAGCAGCCAGCGGAATCAACCCCAGACTGAGCGCGGGAGTGGAGCCTCGTCAGTGAATGGAAGGGACAGCAGGGATTTAAATGGTGCTGGTCTTTGATTCTTTTTGTGGTTCTTGTTCAAGGTTTTGCACATCAAGGTAGCAGGCAGTTAAGAAGAGGAAAATCACTGGTATTGATTTGGGAGCTACACGTGGATACATTTCCTATTTTAGAATTCCTCATGCATCCTCTATCAATATCAAACATGTGTGATGTTTAATGATAGAGAGTATTATTGTGCTATCTATGCTGTAGGGGATAAAATTCCAAATATACATATATATATATTTGGAATTTTATCCCCTACAGCATAGATAGCACAATAATA